>VRLP01007259.1:0-20000 GCA_009660295.1 Lophius piscatorius | reverse complement strand
TTTTAGGGATGACCTGTAGGGACAGAGACAGAAAAGGGGAAAATAAATACTTAGTAATGCCTCTGTTCATGTGTGTGTTTGTGTGTATATACACTTACAGAGGTCTTGGCAGCTTCATCTATTCCAGGAACTTCCGGAGGTTGGGGTACCACTTTCACCACCCAATTAAACATCCTGTTGAATACATAAACACACAAATACAAACACACAGTCACACATCATCACCATCATCACATCAAATCTCATCATATCAACGTTGTTGATATTGTTGACGATAATGTTGATGATAATGATGATGAGTCCTAATTATTCCTCATGTGATGATTTAAGTAGCCACTTTGTCCGTCGGTGAGCCCTAAACTGAAGCTAATAACAGTTGATGAAGGACGTTCCCCTTCTCCGTTTTATCTCAGGCAAAATTTTTAGCCCAAACACAGATTTCTATCGCTGGACTTCTCTATTTCTTCCATTTAAATCTTTAAAAGTGTCTTTAGTTTCTCATCCGATTACATTTACAACGGTAGGCTCTAGCTGTAAAATGAATGAGATAATTGTTGTGTAATGAAAACAGCAGGACACCAGATTACCAGACTTAATCTCAAATTTGCATATTATCTGCGGTGACATTTTATCAGCCTTAAGAGATAATCCACTTCAGCAATAGCGAGAGGTGCTGCTTAATCTGCAAGTTGTCCTGCTAAATAACCACAGCAGACACGTGGGGGGAAACCAGGAGAGTTGTTTTAGCTGTCAAGAACATAATTGTAAAGACAATAAGTAAAAGGTTCAGTATATATCATTGCTGGAATAACATGAAATCCTGCTAGCTTGCCTAAAAAAATGAGGAAAAGAATGCATATACCCAAATGTTCTCATGGAGTCACAAATAACATCTGCAGCATAGATATACTGTATGACCTCATCCAAGTTATTATCATTGCATGAGTGGAATGCAACAGAAAGACGCGAAGAGGGCCTAAAAAAATCAACGCTCTTGTCCGACTATCTCAAATTCAAATGATTCAGAAAAACACTTACACACACTCACACAGGAATCCAGTGTTTTATTGTCTAAACTAGATTTTTAAAGGTCGGAAGTAGTTCCATTCTAGGCAGAGAAGGGTTCCGGCATGGGGTTATCCCAGTCATCACGTGTTAGCTGTGGACCTTTTATATAAAATGCACATAAACGGCTGTTTATGCTGATTTTTTGATCCAGTCTGTGATTCCTGACACGCCGTCCCAATGAGCAAAAATCAGAGGGGGCTTTCGCCCGGACTAATCTCAAGTTTGCAGTATTGGATTAAATAGTGCAGCTCTACTCTGCGACTAATCCACAGCCCTCCAGCCTTCTTAAAGACTGGTCGATCCATGACAGTTTGCCTTCATCAATGCAAATCATTCTCAGTAATTAAAAAGCATGAAGAAGAATCCTTTGTATGCTTCTGTGTCTCTGTGTCCTCACCTAAGATCTGGCACTGCAGATCAGAAGCTTCAAAGCAAAATCAACATTTCACTCAACTTCTGCAACCTCTTAGCCTTCTTCTCTTTAGCAATAGATTTACAAAGTAACAGTTACCATTGAACTGGCTCACCAATGATCAACATTAATTTAAACACCCAAAATATCCTTGTGTTCAGTATATTTCCCTGACTCTGTGCAGAATAACTGAGACTTGTGTCCTTACCTGTGTGTCTACAGTTGTCTCTGCATACCGGTGGAGTAGAGATCCAGAGTGTGGAACAGCCAGCACAGGTCTGCTGGGATTTGCCTCAGTGGCTGACAGGATTAACCAGCACCACTTGAAGGTCAAGGCACAATCCTGGACTGTGAAGCCAGTGCAGATTAACAGTGGACACAAGTTTAACCTGGATATCCTCCCTGTAACATATAAAGTGTTGTCATCAGCTCAGCGAGGAGGAGAGAAAGAAGGAGCGATCTCTTCTTCACATTACCACAGACTCCAGGGTATGGTGATAAAGAGTGCAAACATTTTCCCCTACATCCATTCAAACACAGTCAAGAGGAGAGCTAAAATATCTTATACTACATATTACAGATATTTTATTTATAATAAGCATGTTACATTCTTCCGAAGAAAATCACAAATTGGTCGATTCTTCTTTCACACAGGAAATAATATGTTGTCAGTTTCACTTTTGGGTATACTCCATGTACAGTTTCCCAATGACTCCCCATCCTTGTTATCTCTGTTCTTGCTTATCTCCTATTCTATCTTCATTAACCCCAACGAATGATGCAGAGCTACTTGCTGACAAGACAGCAATGAGTTATATAAAGTGGGCGTTTGACTAGATAGTCAAAGACACACGGATGAAGACAGAGGACAGTAAAGCTCATTAGTCAGTCGCAGGGTCTAGCAGGGACTGATGATATACTTATTTGCGGTTCCTTCAGACATACTGTATAACGTCCAGAGCTTTATCAGAAAATGATAAATAAGGATTTTCCTTTATTAGGGTGAATGCGGGCAACCATACCTCCAATATGGCAGAGCTGGAAAGTAGTTACACAAGAGCAGTATGTACGGATTTGAGGTCTTTCAGACCTGCAATGAAAATGGGAGGCACTGACACAACTGAAAAACAATATGGTTTATCCAATACAATCAAACAGTGGAAGTAAGCAAAAAATAGACGTGAGTAATGTGTAAAGTGATTAATATGCTGTAAGGAGTGGTTGAGTAAATCCTGCTGCATGAGTGCTGTTCTGTAAAAACAAACATACCACAGCTATACCACAGCACCTGAACACCCTCAGGTGTTCAGGTGTATAGAGTGACGCATCTGACTCATACTAGCTGCTCCAGAGTCCTACATGCATGGTCCATCGGGTCCATAGGGCTGATTACATCTCTTGATACATCCACAGATATAAGACACAGCCACATTAGAGTGACACAAAAAGAGGTGCCGTCACGGCACTCTTTCATTTCTAATTCTGCTTACTGTGTGCCTGTCCTTCAATACAGTTTCTCATCTATTTTGATTTGACAAGTAGACTTACTTTCAATCAGACTAAGAGTCTACAGTCATTTTGCAGCCCTGCGAGGATGTGCTTTGGCACACTGGTGCCAAATTTTAAGCGATGATGCAAGCATGCATGAGCAACACAGCCTCATGTTTTTTTGGGTGGTAGATGTAAATCAGAGTTGGAGCTTGTTGTCCAGGTATTAGACGAGGTTATAGGTCATTATATATAGTTCAACCCTTGGACCCTGCAGTCTACATATCAACGTGTCCTTGAGCAAGGGTGTGGGAAATTTTGTTGCAGGCATTGCATGGTAGCCTCTGCCACCACTGTGTGAATGTGTGTGAGTGGGTGAATGCTGGCCATGTTGTGAAGAACTTTGAGTGGTCAAGCAGACTAGAAAGTATCTAAGTAAAGTCTATTTTCCTTTGCACTACCAGTTCTGTAGCTTTACCGGCATATACATAAAAAATACATAACCCGACCATCATGAAAATTGATCAGGAATATGCAATTTCTTGATAATTGTAGTCATTGAAAAAAACACATGCAAAAAACTGCAATTTAGAAGAGAAGAAGAATCAGCCTTCTTGATGAAAATCTGCCATTTTATTCTTCTTTCTCTGTTACGTCCATAAAGGAGGTTATTCTTTTCCTTTTCTTATACCTCTTAAGTAATTTCTTTCCTTTGCCATTTGCATTTTGATCTTGACAGCATTATTTGTTCCGATATTTCAGCTTATAATTAATTTATTAACAAATAAAATATGAACTAAAATGAACTCCACCTGAACGAGCTAAAACAATCTCCTTTGTGCTTTGGTGTTTAAATATTAACAATCTATAGTTGTAATACAGTATAAAGTGTCACTCGAGGAATATGGTCTGCATAAGGGATTAAGGATTTCTAAAACATCATGAATGTTTGGCTTGCTGAACTTATATTATATATGGATTTTGATGCATGAGAAATTGTGGCATGATGGATGAGTCCACTGTATTTTAGTAATAAACTGATTTATAGAAAACAGGAAACTAATTTACTCAAAAATACCCAGTTAACGTATCGCAAATGTTTAAGTATTTAAAAATGTTATTAACTTTTTAATTTTAAGTTAATAAAGCTACATTTATAAGTTAATAATTTATTCAACTTGATATTTTTTCTTAGAATTTCCTGACATTTTGTTGAGGTAAAGTCAACTTATTACAACTTACAGTGTGAGTAGCAAGGATTTAAGACTACCACTGATAACTGACTGACTGGTGAACATCACATGGAATGTTTGTAGTTATGGGTTATAAATCGGTATTGAAAGATGGGCTACGGTGATGGATCCATTCACAGAATCAACCTGGTCTTGTGTTTGAGATTGGCACTGCGGAACACTTTATGGTGATGAAGAGGCAGGAAGCAGTCGGCAGATCCCATTATCAGCTCATCAGGGGATAAGCTGAAGGAACAGGATGATGACACAGAACCCTAACTCCTGGCTGGAATAAAGCAGCACCATAGCGACCTCAATCCTAATTGTACATCTGGATAACCTGCTGGACAAACATTTGGAGGAGAGGACAAGAGTGAAGCTAAGGGTTAGCATTAGCCTCTTAATATGGGAAAACGTTATAACGGTTGTTCTTTTTTGGAACAATCAATTTATTGACATGCACACAATCACCCACTCCAGTGTCTTGGTGTGGGGCACTGACAGGAGGTTTGAACCTAACATACATATTTAAATGGGATTAAGTGTACAACCACGAAGAATCCAATGCAAACACAGCAAAAATATTGAAAAGCCACACTGAGGGCCTCTGCCTGAGTTATGAATCAAACCCAGGATGTTCTTTTTTTGTGTTTAATGTGTTGTAAAATATTTTGAAAAGGTAGAAACCCAGAGAGAAGATAAAAGCGAAAACGGGAGAGTAGGTGAAGTTAGTGGATGATCTGTGATTGACAATAATCCTGATTACCTTCGGCAGAAAGACTCACAAGAAGGAGCTCTCTCTCACTCATAGACCTGCTACACAAGTTAACACACTCACTCTAATGTTTATTACATCAATTTACTGGTGGAAGGAATACTTATGCCCTTTAAGCAAAATCAGGGATTATACAGGGCAGAACTACTGTAACTATATTTTGTTGTACAATCCTGGTAAAAAAAAAAAACAACAAAATAAAGTGGAATGTTAATACTGTAAGTCCTGCTTAAAAAATAGAGAAATCCTCTTTACTCTCATGGCAAAAATAGCTTATGTAAAAAAATGTATTCAAGCTGAATGAGGTGGTTATTTTACTTTGTATTATACACGGTTTGGTATTGTAATATAGAAATTAAATATTCATTTTTAATTTTATTTTTCATATAGTTTGATATTTTGCAGGGGAGTTAGTCTAGGAAGAATATCCATGAAATATTTTACCTTTTTTAGGCAATGACAAATGGAAACACTCACAGGCATAACAAACTAACTAGCTTTGAGCTTTGACAATGCATGTCCTGTATTTAAACAAAATGTTTTGTTATCATCATTGTGGGGATCTGTTTAACAAAAATTAGTAAATTCCAAAATGGCAATGTACCGTGTGATATCTGCCTAGAAGGTTAAAGATAGAATGTTACAAAAACGCGGAAGACAACAAACACATGAAAGAAAACTTCTGTGACGACTTGCTTTACTAGTGAGTTTTATTGGTTAAAACCTATTGTACACAAGAATACACAGGCTTTACAGAACATGCCCTGCATGCATCAATATCTTTGCAATCTTTTGTTGTTGTATAGGTAAAACTGGAGACACAAAATTTACAAAACTAAAAATGTTAAGTAGATTGAAAATGGAAAGAGACAAAGACATAAAAAAATCATTCTATCCATTCCATGAGTAGGGAAAAAAATTCACAGAAAAAAAGGCACAATGACAGCAGAGCAGAATAAAGGCACAAGCTAGAGGCAAAAACCTAAAGCCACTGGTAATGATTAGAGCAATAGTGGTTTTCGCACATAGGTAGAAAGAGACAAAGACCTTTCTACAAATTTTTCTATGATGAACACGTTTTAAATGCTTGAGATTCCTTCCCAGAATAGTGGAAAAGGAAATTAAAAGTTTGGGAAAAACGATGGTGTGGTCAACAAATAGAGATAAAAAGTAAGAATGAGAATGTAAAAAGAAAAAAGAAAAGGGGAAAGATAAGAAGGATGCAGGGAGGAGGAGATCGCAGAGGAAGTAATCTCTTCACATCACATGCAGAGTAAAAACAAGGAGATCTGAAAAGGAGTGGATCTACTATCCTGATCTAGGTCAGGAGGCACAACGCCAGCGCTGCTCCTCCCGCCCCAACATCCTCCCTCTCTTTCTCTCATTCCTCCTATTACCAGAGAAAAATGCAAGGGAAATGCTGCCAGAGCTCCCCCTCTCACCTCCTCAAACAGTTTCTTTCCTTCCATTTCATCTCAATCTTCCTTCTCCACACCTACCGTTTTAAACATTGTTCTTCAGCCTTATCCCCAACTCACTTCTCCGTGCCTCTCATGCTGCTTGACATAACTGAATCAGCATTATGTGGGCTTATTGGAAACCAGACCCTGACCGATTCTTATCTAGCCTGTAGGCTTTTACCTACTACATTGAATTAGCTTTGACTCTCTTTAGCTTTAGCGAGAAAACCAAAGATGAGTTCAGAAAGAAGGAAACTACTGCTATGGTTTTACTTTTCATCGCTAGAGTTGAGTTGAGTATTTTTTCAAATACCACTACGCCTTTCTTCTTGTTAAATGTGAACAAGTCCTGCTCGCTTGCAATAAATCTCTGCCCTGGCACCAGTCATACTTTAATATATATCCTGTGGGATTGTGTTTTTACTGGTCCAGTGTGAACAGTTCTGGTGGTGGGGGTGGTGGGAGGAGCAGAGGCTTGAGTCTGTGTGTCTGTGTTCAAAAACTCTATGTACCTTTGTTCGGCTTAGTGGACTCTATGCCTCATTGTGTGTATATGTGGACATACATGAATAAATGAGTGCAGTTAGGATCCCTTGTTTAAAGGTCATGTGACATTGGTGTGTGTGTGTGTGTGCGTGTGTGTGTGTGTGTGTTTGTGTGTTAGTTAAGAAAGAGATAACATGGACGGGTTTGACGGCGGACGGTCATGGATGAACACAGCTGTCTGACATTCCAAACGCTGATCGAAGGACAAACTTCTGCTAGTGCCTGCATGTTTCAAAAGCACAGGGAGTTTTACTTTATCACACAGACACGTCTGCAGGGAAGCAACCTCAGCAAGACTACGATAAACAGCAATAAACAGCATCAAAAGTGCAAATCATCTGCTCTTAGCAAAGAATTACTTCAAGATTGGTTGAGGCACCGTAGTCAAATATATGGAAGAAATGCATATTACTGCATAGTTTTCTATATTTGTTTTAATAGCCATACACACTCATGTTTGTGTGTGTACACCACATTGTGTGTTTTTTGGTATCATGTATGTGCATTATCGACTTTATCTGCAGTAGTACTCCAAATAAATCGGCCGTCCCTTGTCTGTCGAATTAGAAGTGATAGTGAAGTGAAAGGGACATTCTTATGGTGCCATGTATTGTCTGCAGACAATATCAATGTTTTTCTAATGTTTTTATAGAAGAAACATTATTTTTCTAAGACACTGAGGTACTTGTACTGACATTTAGCAGACACAGGAGAAAAACTTTATGGCCACTAGAGGGGAACTGGAGCTCCACAAATTTACCACTTCTGAATTATGTGAGCAATAAAATCTCTCACAGTGAAGGGGCCCAATACAGTGACTCATCCTTGGCTTGCTTGGACTAACACTGTGGAAAATTATTTCTATTGGGCGAGAACAATTTGTGAAGCCAGCTACTGTGTCAATCAAAGGGTGAAAGTCCGTTCTATCTCTCCTCGTGTACCCCTGTTCCTCAAACCCAGTCCTGCAACGAACGTTTGCAGTGAACCAAGGCCCTTGGCGTCTCTTTGTTATGCAGAGACCTCAGGATGGCGTAGATGAGGATGAGGATGCACAAGACGAGGACCAGAGGGACAATCACCATGACCAGAGTCATGACCTTCGATTCATTATCGGCCACCGTAACGACCACATCCACGTCTTTGTCCTCCTCGTCGTCTGTGCTGTTGGGATAAGTGGGATGGTCTTCCTCTTGGTTCGTATCTTTGTCATGGTCGCTGCTGTCCAGCTCTTTGGTCTCATCTTCGGCTCGGTCTAAAGGGTTGACTGGTTTGTCTTTTGGTACAAGGTCAGTGTCTATGTCAGGCTTGGGGTCCGGTAGTCCCACACAACCCATGAAATCCTTCAGGATGGAACGAGGGTAGCCTTTGTCAGCCTCAGTCTTGTGGTTGTCGAACCTCCAGTAATTGGTGCCTTTGTAGAAATAGGTGTAAGCTGCATAATAGGAAGATAGGGGAGATTTATGTCAGCGAACTCATGTCTAACGATCACGATTAGCATACATAGTATATGTCCCCTCCCTCAGAATAAAGGCTGTAGTTCTTTTTTTTAAAGTGATTATTTACCGCTGTCATCACTGAGGAAGGCTCCTTTGGGTGAGTGGGGTATCCTGCCCCATCGGCTGTTTGGCTTAGGAAAATCACGGTCTGTACTCCGCGTCTCCTCATCGTATCGCCAATATCTGCGCACAGACAATAAGATGGATGTTATATTTTAAATGTATTAAAATCTTCTAGTATGTAACTTGTAAGGGTGTGAATTACCAGTGGCCTCCCAATATATGATCACAACACAAAAGTCATGATGTGATATTATTGTGATTTTAAACATTTGCACTATGCTTTGAAACGCATAAACATATATTATCAGATATCATGATTTTTCACCTTGTTTCAATAGCAAATAATTTCCCCAAAGGAAAAATTTACTTTATAAAATAAGATGAGGTTCTCTACGTTTTTTCATCTTAAACTCTAAAATTTTGTGATGCTAAACTGAATCATCAAGCAGATTGAATGGCCAAAACAAATTAACAGGAATGTTGCTGCTCCTCAGCCCTTTCAACTACACATACATGTAAACTGTCTACACTTTGCTTCTCTGTAGAGATTGGGTACAGCTGTGTCCATGGAAAAACTTTAAAACAGAATCACATACCTTAGTTCCGTGTCTTGAGTGCTCATTTGCACAAAGTTTTATAGCCGTAGGTCTTTGCTTATAAAATAGGGGATGGTTTGTGATTTATTCTTGGCTAGCTCTGATTTGGGAGGTACAATAGTGGGCGGCTCATGTGAAGCACCTCGGGAATTATGGGTTTAGGGTCTTGCTCAAGGCACCTACCACATGACTGGGCTGGGACCGAATCGCCGGTCTTCCCATTGAGAGATGACTGCTTGACCCACTGAGCTACAGCTGCAAAAAATTCTAATAAGTATAACTCAATAAGATTAAGCGATAGCACCTAATCTAGTTGACTCCAAAAGCCGTTTATTAACTTTTCCGCTACTAAAATGTTCAATTAATAATTTCAATTTCAATAATAGAATATTGACAATTGGTGTGTATATATCAATTTCTTTTCTCCCATCCCTATTATTTGTGTGTGACATCAATACCTGTCTCCAGAGAAGAAGTATGTGTATCCGTTTGGCTCCCACCAGATTGCTGTGTCGATCTTGTCTGTAGGAATTCCTTGTCCATACTCATGCAGAGGCTGTGGGTATCCCGGCAACACGTCAGCCTCCCTGAACACCCAGTACCTATCATCTGTAGAAACCAAAGAAAAAATATTTTTTTGTTATCTGGCTGAAGAGTAGGGAACTATGACGTACTATCCTGCTTTATCACAACAGGTCCTGACTACAAAAGTGAAACTTCTGCTGCTGTTAGCTTCTGGACCCGAACACTGCAGAAATTCTATTTATATAGTATAAAAATATTCTACCTTACTCATGAGGCCATTAGAGCTCAGGCGCCACATAGCTCAGACCTCACATAGACATACGACCCAATGAATTATGTCCCAGTTACTTACAGAAAGACTTGCAAACACACCTGTGATGCAGGAACATCATCAACCTCTCTCTACAGCCATATTATCACAAAGTGGGAACAGTGAGTGATTTGTGTTTAGAGTTCATTTTTTTGTTCATACAAGAGACAAATCTGAAGATGACGTACTGCCCCTGATATATTCCCCAAAAATAGCACAACAAATACAAATAATGGATTGTTTTTGGACATATGTTAGGGAGAAGAAGAACAACTTTCAAATCGCCTTGAAATCATCTTTCTGCGGCAAACTTATAAAATTGAAAAAAAACAATGTTGTGATGCAGACCCTTAGGACCTAAAGGTCTGCATCACATACGCTTAGGTGTTATACAAAGCACGGTCAAATGTCATTGAAGCCTGTCGGCAGGTTTTTGAGGACATGTGTACAGACTTTTCCCCCGCTAGATAAGGACAGGCGCTTTAAAGTTGGTTGGCACTACTATACATCATTTTTGAAATATGCTCCAGACAATATGACCAGCTTTTAAGGCCTAATAAAATGTTCATATGGAAACAAAACATTCATAAACAAAAAAAAACTTTAACTATAGAAATCAGATTATCAAATGTCAGGATTACTTTGTGAGTGTATAATTGAAGACGGATAGACAGATATATGAATGAATAGCCCCACCACCAGTACCATGACCACCGTCATTTTGCTTTTCAACTTTCTTTTAAAGATATATTAAACCAATATTTCTTTTTATGTGTGTGGTTGTGTCTACCACAGACCGAGGGTTATAGCTCTGTGGAATAATTACCCTGTAAATCAAATCATGTTTTTTGAACAGAAGCAGAATTTTGCACCATTTAATTTCAGTCTGATCTGACAAATCAAATCCCAGATGAGATTTGATGTTTCACTTAGCATTTGTGATTTAAAAACCCTTTCTCAAACCCAAAAATGACATAAAGTTTGTTCAGGGAAAAGCAGACGAGAGGCTAAATGGACAATTCTGGTTCCCATAGGCTGTCCCTTAAAGTCTGAGCTCAGTCTTCCAAGAATCAGATGAAACACAGGGAACAGTCTGCTGTCAGCGCCTGGACACTGTGGGAGCAGAGGCACTAGTTTTATTATAAAAGAGCGCTGAAATACCTTTAAAGAAGACAAATTTGCCATCGTGTCGCTCGTAGGCTGAATCGATGTCACTTGGCAGGCCAATCCAGAAGACAGTTATTGGCATGGGGTAGTTATCCAAGACCCGGTTCCTCCGCACACGCCAGAACCAGCGGCCCTGCTCAAATAAGTAAGTGTCATGCTTGAGATTGATCACAGTGATGTATGATTTACTGCACCTGCATGAGCTGAACATGTTTAGACTCTGAGCAGCGATAGACTGGTAAGAGTTCTAAATTATGTTTCATACCGAGGTCCAAAGTGACCACCTGATCCAAAAGAATTGACAGGTTTCCAGTCAAAGCAAACTCTTGAATTAGATGCTGCCTTTGCAGAAATATTTTCAATAACTCTTTACTTCTCACCTTGAAAACAAACATCTCCCCCCTCAGCATTGTCACAGTGTCAAATTCGCCATCACAGATATTGGGTGCCTGGTTGTCCGGTATCTTGGGAGGCTGGGGTTGAGCAGGGGGCCGAGGGCGGGGCAGGGGAGGGTGGTCTTCCTTTCTGATATGTGGAGTAACAGTTCCATGATCATGCTGTGAAACGGTGGTTGCAGAGGGCAAGACAGGAGGTGAGGTAGAGCTTGGACTCTTGCCCTCAGTCGGGATGGGTGGGTCAGGCGGAAAGTGGGTGAGAGAAGTCGAGGTGGGTTCATTTTCAGGCAGAGAAGGGGAGGTTGGGAAGTCATCACTGGGTTTCTTTCCAGAGGTGGGAGGAAAAGTTGGGAGAGCCTCAGTGATGAGAGGAGGACCTGAAAATGAAAAGATAGAGAGCTTGGCATGGAACAAAAAAGAGCAACTTGCACATTTAAGATGCTTTAATTTTCCTCACGTTTAGACCTAAAATGAAAAAAAAATGTTAAATGACAGGAATTTGTCCACTCTATCTTTCTATCTATCCATCAATACCCCTCACTCTGTTCACTCTTAGTCTCCCTCGCAAAATAACCATTGAGAGTTTCCCTTTTGTACAGATGCTGTAAAGTAATTTGATTGACAGAGATTATTGCGCTGCAGCTCTTTGGAAAATCAGCCCTACTGGTTGCTAGGAGGAGAAAACACACCGATACAAACATTACACAATGTATGGACAGCTGTTGGGCTTGAGGTCGTACGGAGTTACACTGAGTCAAAAACACCGTCAGGATCATTTGAAGGGTGACGTTTACCGGGGAATTATCACTTTGTGGAGTAATTCAGCACCTAGAGATGTGTCAGAAACTGTGATCTAGTTTGCTTTTCATGTGTTGAATTGGTCAAAAGCTGGCTATTTTCATCACAGGACAGCAGAGGGCTTCTAAAAGCTGCCCAGAGTGGAACTGATCTATTAAGGGAGCAATTTTCAAAAAAAAGTCCTCATATATCAGTAGTTCTTGTTCAGTCAAATCTTAAAATCTGTTTTTGTAGCGTGGAGGCAACCAAGCAAATTAAAACCAAACCACTGACATATTATCATATAATATAAGCATGTCAATCATGTTAAACATCATAGGACATGGAGCACCATCAGCAAGTTGGGTTTTTGGTGACTGACATTAGCTCTCTTAGTCTGGCTAGCCATTACTCTGCCTTTGGTCCACTTTATCCGATTCTAAATCAACGCCTCTCGTACATTATTCCACACGACACATGAACACTCAGACTTTAAGTAAAAGATGTGTATTAATACAAGTCTATTATAAGTATTTTCAAATGTGTAATTATGTTTTTAATTTCACAAGGCAAACCCTTTACAGTAAGTTGCATATAAAGTCCTGAATGCCATATCTCTGGGCAGGAATGAACCTGCCACTCCCTACTGGTGGGCAATAAATGACTGACTGAAGAGGACAGTCTAACCTAGGAGACAGACCACTGCTGGTCTCTTTCATAAATCCTTACAAAGGAGCCCAAATGTTTATTTTTACCAACAAAGTTTATGTTGTGTTACCTCTTAAGATACATTTCCTCATCCAATCTCCTTTTTCTCCGGCAGAGTCACTTAGATCTGTTTAATTAAAGAAAAACTACTCTACAATTTCAGTCAAAATGTTTATCTTAGCGTATTCATGTAAGGGTATCAACAGGTCTAAACTGTGTGGCCAGAGAAAGATTTATGGATTTCTGGGCAAAGATCAACGCAAAGGAAACATTCCTAAACTTCAAAATCTGGTATCCTTTCCAGGACACGAGCGATGGGACCTGGCCAAAAGAATGTGCAGTAAAGAAATACAAAAGAAAAGAAAATACAAAGCACAAACAAAAAACCAGGAACCAGTCATTTAGTAAATAGTCATATATAAGACTTAGTTTTCTGCTTTGTAATTACAGCACCACAGCGGAAACATGGCAATCCTGACATATAATACTCTAATAAACACATAAGCTATTCATCTAACACACACACACACACACACACACACACACAGAGATACCTACTGTCTATGAACAATGCCATCCACTTACACAGGGAAAGTATGAGGGCATGACAACGGCATGCTCGACATGCTGTTCTGATTTCGGATTCACTGTTGATGCGTGCGGTTGACCAAGCACACGTCTCTGCACAAAGCTTCTTATGTTCTTTGGATGCAGATCCAGATTTGATGTGAGAGTGATAAGAGCTCAAATTTCATCTGACGTTCTTATATTTATATCAAAATATTTCAAATATGAAGTTAATTCATCTTTAATTGTTGACACATTTGTAGATAGAGGGCAACATGGTACTGAATGTGATTTTAATGGTAGTGACAGGTTTGACAAAATGTGCCAGAAATAACAGTCTATTAAATTACAGAGTCATAAACAGGACAGTTAACTCAGTTTCATGTCTTTCATCTCAAGCAAAGATCAACTTATTTGGCATTGTGAGCAAATTTTCAGACTATTACCCGCAAGCGTACATAAAAAAGGTATCATTATTAGTATAGGTACACACAATGCCTTACATAAAATATCAATTTGGAGAATGCTGTTTCCATAAAATACTATACTGTTGAAAGCGTAAATAGATAAACTGAATAAAACTTGAGCTTCTTACCATATATATACTGTATGCCTTTGATGTCATCCTCATGAAGTGTGAAGTTATGTGTCTGAGTCCATTGGTAGAAAGGCGCCATGATGGCCTTGGGATTATCTGAGTGCTCTAGACCCAAAGCATGGCCGAGCTCATGAACTGCAACCAGGAAGAGATCTACACCTTCATGAAAACAGTAAAAAGCATGTAGTATGAGCACACACATATCTAAATAACATCCTGGATTGATGTGACATAACATGCAACAAAGGAATGATAGCATGAAATATATAAAACATTTCTATGTCATCTATTGCTGCTTATCCTTTGTAGGGTTGCTGGGGAGCTGGACCTTATCCCAACTGTTATTGGGCAATAGGCAAGGTTTACTCTGGATAGGTCGCCAGTTCCTCACAGGTTTGACATATAGACAGGAAACACATCATGGGGAACATGGGAGCCCAGAATAAAACCCATCATTTTCTTGCATTGAGGCAGCAGTGCTAAGCATACTACTGTGCTGCCTTATAATTTATTGCAATTTACTATAAAATTTAAGTTAATTTGAGTCAGTGCAAACTGAACAAAGAAACTTTAGAGCTGCAGTGCATATCATGCTGACAAAAACACAATGTTCTTCACACAATACAATCTCCGACTACCGCTACATGAAGCAGTAAGAGTGTTACCAGGATCTTAGAGAGGGAGAACAATACACCGATTCTTGTCTCCGAACACCGGCACCGGCCAGCACCTACAGAACTGATTTTAAAATCCTGATGTTTGAATAGAAAATATGGAACAATCTCCTGTCCCCGATGTGAAAGAACTGAGAGCATCTGACCAAAAACTCCTGTCTGTCCCTAGATCCAGGTGTGAGTCTTATGGTTTCGGGACCTTTTCAATCTGGAGTCCTAGACAAAGGAGTTCTCTTTCCCCCACCATCCGTTTCTCCTACATCTGAGATTTTCAAGAGTCATCTGAAAATATACCGTCATCTATTAGTAACTTATCCAGCTCAGATATATTATGTCTAGATTATTGTAAATAACATTTTATTAAGTCTGTCTTCATCTTCTCCTTCAGTCTCTTTTGTTGTGAGTCTATTTTTTCTTCGGTGTGCAGAAAAGGTGTAGGAGTAAAATAAAGATGACCTGAGTGAACATAAATAACTCCTTGAATCATTTTATTTTAACTGTGTGCAAATACCACCCTCAGTGGGCTGTCATCTACACTACTAGACATAGTTCACGATCAGTCGTTTCCTAAATTTAGCTCTGAGAGTGATCACACAACCCAGCTCCTCATATTCCTCATGAATATACTCTGTTGCCGTACAACATGGAATTTGTTTATTTAAAACTTCTTTTTGTTCTTTTATAATTTCAGAAACACACATCGAAAGCCGTTCCATTTTACAAATCATAGCAACACTATAAAGACGGTGTTTGTTTTCAGTTCACTTCTAAATGACGCTTCAAGTATAACAGATGAGATTAGCATGGCATCCCAGTACGGGAGTAAGGAGGGGAGACTATACAAGAGATAACCAGCTAATGGCTGGAGAGATTAACCAATCATCACAGGGTCACAGGTTCAATTCCTGCAAGATCAAACAGCCCACAAACCTTCTTGGTTTTGTTTGTCTAGTGTCCACGGCTCATCAGCGTCAAAGTGTGTATCCCCACCCATTCCAGGTCCGGGGTAGAAGGCGTGGGCCAGGGACCCCCCTTCGCCATCAAACAAAGACATATCACCATGGAAACCAGAGGCGAACAACAGCAGGATGTCGGCGAGCTCCGCCTGGCTGCTGTTGAGGTTGATGTTGTGTTCAGCAGGTAATTCCTTAAAGGTGAGCGGCGTGACCAGTCTCCACACGTCAAATGCCTTGCGGATTGCGTTGTAAGTCCTTTCCTGTCCCAGCAGGGCAGGAATATGCTGGTTCATTATACTAGAACCAGAGGAGTAAGTGTATTAAAGCCGGTACATCCAACAATTCTATTGTTGTCTTGATTTTACATTTCAGCGTTACACACCTGAAAGAGATGTGGTCTTTGTCCCACTGCTGTCCAGTTAGTACATAGCGCTTCTTCCTTGCACTGTCATCCACCTCTACTGCTCTCTTGTCAGGGAGGCCACAGCGAGGTCGACGCATGGCTCTACTCAATCAATCACACACATGCATGCACACTGTCATACAACTCCAACTAGAAACTGCTGGATGTGGGGAAAAAAATGGCTGGTGATTTTCTTAAGTTCTACAGTATTGCCTGTACAGATTTAATAAAACCATGGACGTTATTATGGTCAATTAAAAATGTACAGTGTTCTTTTTTCTAAAATATCATAAATGAGAATGTTTTTATTCTAGAAAGCTCAAAAAACTGGAAAGATTTTTATAACTTTGACTTAAACAGTGTATAGAGCAGTACTTTTCGTCTTTTTCAGGAGGAGACCACAGGGAAAACAAGCATGAAATAAACAGAACGCTCCTAATTGGGTTTATTTAATTGGATGAGAGGGGAAGTTTGCAGATGGTTTTGTAAACAAACAAATAAACAAACAGTTTTTAAGCTATTTTTCCAAAGTAAACCATCTGAGGTAAATTTCACTTACAGTTGTCTGAAAGCCTCAGTAATAGCCTATTACCTGGGCTGTGGCCATCTGCCAATGCTTGATAGATAGAGAATTTGATATGAGCGGCTTCCTTCAACATATCAGGTTCTCCTTCATCATTTAACATAAAACCAGAGTGGGGTGTTTGGCTTCACTATCTATGACTTTACTAACTTTTCTAAATTAGCCACGATGTTTACGTCAGTATATGCTGATTGCAAAGCTCCACAAGAGATAAACAATGGATGAAAGATAATCTAATTCTTCATATTGAGTAAGATCAAACAGAGGATGTCATTAACGAGCACCAAACAAAAATCAAACAATGGTAAACATTATGGAAATAGTTATTGTCATAACATATTTCCATTTCATCCAGCTGCTTTCATATAGATTAATGGAGACCATTGCATCTATTTTGCACAATAATAATAATAATATTTTGTGATCGGTTATTATCTAATAATTGGGACAGGCCTTCTTGGCCTACTGAACCGAAGCCAGCTAGGAAATTTGTGTCACAGACACAGATGATGCTACAAGAAAAAAACTATTTGAGCTGAAGTGGACAGACCATTATCTCCATCATAGGTCTAAGTGAGCAAACAAACAAGAAGGTCATCCAAATATGAATATGCCTAAAAATATGAAACTAAGCAAATTGGAGAAAAACAATTATTAGCTGAAAGCCTTTACAAACCATGTGTGAAATATCACTGAATTCGATCACGTGATTTTTGTAGGGTTGTGGATTGATTGTTCTGTGTTACATACATGAAATAAGGGTATTCATATTTGCCCCCTATGGCGGGAAAATAAAGCAGTGAAGATTGTTTGAAATTATTTATTTGAACCTAGGCTAGTGTATCTTATTTTGGATTTAAAAAAAACAGGGTCACCTTGAAATCATGTTTTCATGGAAATGACAAAAATATATATAGAAAATTAAAAATGATCAATAGTCACAACTAGTTATAATGGTAAAAGTATGTGTGTGCTTTGGGATAAAAAATCATTACGGACAGATGGACAAACTGAAATCTATATCCTCCTTGTCATTTAGTCTGGGGGATAAAAATGCATTTATAATAACTTTATTCTCTATAAATTCCTGCAGGTTTGCCATCACTGCACACAAATGTTCAGAGAAAAACGTCCTGCAGAATAAAAACACATGGAGCTCACATGACAGTAGCAGGGTCCATCTCTCCGGTCTCCTCCAGGCCATAGAAGCGCTGCATGTCGCTGATAGCTTTAGACAGAATCTGAGCCGACTGCATGGTGGACATCTGTCTGCTTGCCTGAGAGAGGTAGCCAAATTTACGCAGCCATGCCTGTTGAGGAGACAGTGATGAGTAAGGGAAAAAGTTTGTCAACACATGTGTTTGTTTTTTCTTCAATGTATATAAGTGTGTGTGGGTGTGTATAGTAACTACAGGGGGGAGGGAGGCATTGTTATGCTGAACCATGCTGAAGTTACTGTCTAATGAGTAGAGAGGGCATCAGAGGAGTTATGGAGAAAGGGGAGATAGAAAACAGATGTTTTGTATTAACATTTTGGCATTCCTGCTCTCTCATTCCTACGCCTTCTCACTGATGGCTGCGATGAAGAAAGGAGACGAGGAAATGAAAACAAGAAGGCTATGAGGACAATAGTATATAATTATTGTAGCATGCTAAATAAGCACAAAACTAAGTGTGTGTGAACTTCAGATGACAATAAAACCATCTGATGATGGTCTAGTAGTGACCGATTCTGAATTATCCCTCTGAGTTTCATGTTTGCTGTCAGTGAAGGAAGTGCTTATAGCCACGTAGCCAGGCTTTCAGAACAATGGGTCCTGAGGGAAAAAAGAAACTGTCAAGTTAAAATTTCTGCCCTCTAATAAGCTTTAAAAGCCCAGCTTGAATACAGCACAGCAGGGCTCTCTCTCTCAGTCAGGTCAAAGCAATCATACGTTTGTGCACGAACAGTCTGAACACAGGCCAGTGTAGATAACACGCACACTCATCGTGCGTCCACCCAGTCTCAACAAATGCTATGTTAGGCTGAGCTCATTCACATTAGTGCTTGAAGATTGTGGGGAAAAGAAAACAGAAATATCTTTATACAGCAGGACATTATTATATGTATCTCAGTATAGAATGTCGATAAGGAATGGCTTAAAGTTGGTGTTAACTACAGGCAAATCAAAATCCCTGATTGCTTGTTTACATACTTCTTAAATAATGGCTTAAATAATGGTAGCCTATCTTCACCTCTCTATTAAGCATTGATACGCAAAGTATAGACAATTCAAACATAAAATTATACGGTATAATACATTATCCCTGTTTTGCTTGTGGAACAACAGTTATGGCGTCTAAAACCACACATGAGAGCGGCCGCTGTGATCTGGTCGGTGTGAAAACACAGGCAGTGTAAGGTGGGCCTTCATTGCACACTGTGTGCTGTTGCTTGATCTCTGAACAACAGTCTAGTCAGGGCTCTGGTGTGATTATATCACTTTCAGAAACTTTGTGAGCCAGGTTTGGTCTGCATTCTTTTTGGACACATAAAATGAATTTGTACAATAAATTCTATTCAATGTAGGTGATTATTTTTTAATTTTCAGAGTTATTGTTGTAAGCATTATTGTTGGATGTATACAGGTAGTCCCATCGTGCATTAAGCTAGGGCTGTCGACCAATCACAAGCTGTTTTTCTCAGGATCCTTCATTAGGCACACAATATAGACCACCAGTTCATTTTTAGTCAAAAGCAAAAATAAATATTTGAGTTTTTGTGCCTTGGTCACCTAAGGTGTTACATTTTTTTGAGTGTACTCATTATTTTACACAGACCGTAATATAAAAGATTAATGTATTATTTCCACAACAACAGATAGTATTTAATAACTGCACTTTTAAAGTAATTGACTGGTGATAGGACAGGTAACATATTTTGCAAATAACAAATAAATTAATAAACACTACAAATGTTCTCAAATCTGCTTACAACTGTGTTAAAGAGTAATGTAAACAAATATGTTAAAGAGTAGTGTAAACAACTGTGTTAAAGAGTAGTGTAAACAAATATGTTAAAGAGTAGTGTAAACAACTGTGTTAAAGAGTAATGTAAACAAATATGTTAAAGAGTAGTGTAAACAACTGTGTTAAAGAGTAGTGTAAACAACTGTGTTAAAGAGTAGTGTAAACAAATATGTTAAAGAGTAGTGTAAACAA
>VRLP01007258.1:0-22870 GCA_009660295.1 Lophius piscatorius | reverse complement strand
ACTCTCATCAGGATCCTTGCAGCACTGTTTTGAACATACTGAAGTCTTTGAAGACTTTTATCAGGGATCCCGATGAGAAGTGCGTTACAGTAATCCAGTCTGGAGGAGACAAACGCGTGGACCAGCCAGGATAATGCCTCCTCATCTGTGGTCCCTTTGACATGTGGTGTGCCCCAAGGCTCCAACCTTGACCCCTTACTTTTCAGCATTATAAAAAGGGTTTGGTCACATTTTGGAATTAGAAATAGTGACTCAAAATAAGCTCAACCAAACAGTTAAGGAGGACAATAAAGGGTTTAAATAGTAATTGTATTCATTAGCCTAGAAATGGCGGCGGGACAGAGATCCCACCATTAATTCATGCTTTCCTGGAGCGGAGGCATATGTGGCCGTACAGGCAGACACTGAGGAATTGTTTGCAATCTGTTTCACTAACAAGATTTATGAAAAAGGTTGGCAAGCAGCCGGGGCTGATGTCAGAAAATAACAAAACAGTAAAATCTCTAATAAAAAAGCCATTAGCTTTTTTGCGCGTTCAGCGCCAGCTTTTGTTTTCTTGTTAATATCCATTAGAGTGAGTGATGCACAGGCGTGCCGGATTGTTTAATGCGCCCTCATCATATCCAGGAGCATGTCGACATGTGCTAAGCTAACCACACTCACTTAATCTGATTACCACTCGGAGAGGTACTTCCACTGGAACCAGAAAAAAAACTTCCAAAGAGCTGGCCCGTATTACTAGGCAGCGAAAATGAGAATAATCCTCAGCATGTTTCATTATGCATGAATTAGAGGCTGCTAATGAGGGCTACTTGTGTTTGTCAGATATGATGTCAACAGTATTAATCTTGCAGCACGCTTTCAGATGAATGGGATGACATGCTGCATTCAGGAGCCCGTCAGAATAGATGGTTTTGACAGGTGACGTGTTTTTGGCATCGCAGACGCATTTCAATTAGACAGTAGCTCACAGCGATGCATTTATCCGTTTTCACTCGGCGTACGACTCTGGTTCTGATTTCTCGTCGATGCGTTATGTACTTTTTTTCACACGCATGTTCGCAACACGCGCACACCGAGGAGAAGGGATGACGTAATCTCATGTTGTGTGCTATCACTAGTACCAAAAGTCTAATATATTCAGTGTCCTGTGCTTCAATGGATGGTGAGAATGCAGTTATGGTACATGAGGACTTTCCCCATCAGCCTCAATGCAAGGATACAACGCTGATTTTTATAAAAGTCTGTAGGTTGTGTAATACATACATAAAAATAGAATACATTATTGTTTATAGAAAAAATGTCTCTTTCACGCTCGTGTCTCATCCAAGGGTTTTAGGGTGTAGGATTTTAGGGGGATGCTAGGAGTAAACGTAAAATAATATTCACAGCTATGGGGTTTTTTTTGGATTAAACTGATGGTTTAGAATCCTCAGTGGGAGCAGGTCCTCTTCCACTGTAACTAGATATATGAGGTTATTCTGACATCCCCTATCAGCAGTCATAATCATATGGCTGACTGGTGTTTATGCATGCAGTCAGTGCTGTCGTCATGAAGCATCTTCAGAGCAAAACGTCCTTCGTAACTTAACTCGAAGATCCTTTCAGATTAGGAAAGGATGTTCTCATTAGAGCTACATAAAAGGTTCTTTGGAATGACGAGTGAGAAACAAATCTGAGGTTCAAGAACAGCGTTGAACAATGAGGCTGGTAACGTGTACGTAGAACAAGGTCCAAGCCCGGTGGACCACTGAGGTATAGTAACTTTTGTAGTTCCTCCTCCTTTATAGGTGGAATGTCAGAGAGGCCCACAGCTGATGAAGAGTAGAAGAATCTCATAAGCACTGACAGCAGGTGAAGGGAGGACAGGTGAAGGGAGGACTGACAAAGGTCACAATAGAACGGGAGAGGTTAAAGGTAGAACGGTTGAAGATGAAGGTAGGATAGATAAAAGCGATGGTAGGATGATGAAGGTGAATATGGTCAGTTGAAGGTGAATGTATGACAGATGAAGCTGGACATATGAAATTGATGAGAACACAGATGAAGGTGTAAGAGGAACAGGTGACGGTTAAGGTAGGACAGGTGACGGTTAAGGTAGGACAGGTGACGGTAGAACAGATGATGCTGAAGGTAGGAAAGATGAATTAATAATAAATCCTTTATTCATCAAAGACAGACACAGTACAACAGTGAAATTCTTTCTGTGCAAAATGTAAAAAAAGTCTTCGTATTACATAAAACCTCTCAAAGTGAACATCTCATTTTAAGAGCTCCAACAAGTGCTTACACGACTTCAGTGATACTGACGGTAGTACAGATGAAGTTAAGGCAGGTGAACGTGCAAGTAGTATGGGTGAAGGTATGATAGATGAAGGAAGGACTGAAGGTAGGACTGAAGGTAGGACTGAAGGTAGGACTGAAGGTAGGACTGAAGGTAGGACAGGTGAATGTACTGCAGATGAAGCTGAAAGTAGTAAAGGTTTAGGTAGGACAGATGAAGGTGAAGGAAGGACTGATGATGCTGAAGGTAAGACAGATGGAAAATGTAGAACAGGTGAAGGTGAATGTAGGACAGATAAAGTTAGGACGGTTGAAGGTAGGATAGGTGATGGTGAAGGTTATTGATTTAAAAAAAAAAAAAAAACCTCAAGAGTACAGAGTCACACTTCAGTCTCGTCCTTCAAAACATTGTTTTGACAAGAATAATTCATTTCATCTTCGCAGCTTCCTCTGAAACTTGTAGCGACATCTTAGAGTGTTCTTCAACCAGGCCAGGAAACAGAACCTTTGGTTTTGTGGATGGATGTGTTCCTCTCAGTCACCTGTGGGATTACTCGGTTGAATAGCCTGACCTGTAGAGAGTACGGACCCGTGGTCATGTGACAGCCATGAGCATACACACCCTCGTATTCACTTTAATGTTTCCTGTAGGTCGTGTGATGAAGACTGAACAAACTATCAGCAGAGGATGTCTGAGATGTGGTCTGAAGCTCTGGAGAAAGTAAGCGGACCTTCCTGGAGTGACAATTTAAATTTTTTTCAAGACAAATTTCACCGTCCGTCTGGTTTTACATCACAGCTGAGTAGATGTTTAGTACAAAGTCACTGAAAAAGCTCTGGAGAAGGGCTTCAAAGGCATCTGAGGGTCCGAGGACGACTTCACGTAGGAAAGAGAGGTAACTTCTTAAGATCTGAGGTCTTCAGTCGTCTGCACGGCCTCAGTGGTATGACCTTTGGTCGTCCTTCAGGTGATTGCAACAATCAGTTTTCTGCCTGCTGAGCCGGGGCCCAGGATTAACGAGTAAACTCCCCCTCCTCACTACTCCCTTGTCATCCCGTCTGCTGACAAACGGACTCACAGTGTCGGGTCGAATCATTCAGCCACGTTCCATTTCCAGTGCCAAACATTGGTGACTGTCCAGTTCGGAGAGGCTCCCTTCGTCAGCTCCTGGCGGAACCTGAACATGAAAGGGCGGACATGTTGAGCAGGAGCTTCACTCCCAAACTAATTCACAGACTTTACATCTCACGTATTTGAAAACCCAGGAGAGCTGCAGTGTTATCAAAGTCCTGCAGGAACTGGTGGACTCAACTCCAACTAAGTTCTACTTCTTGCCTCACCTCGAAAACAATGAGCTTCATCATCCGGCCAAGCAGTTTGTCTTTGGGATAACATTAGAGGTGTAAGTGGCTTTTTCTCAGAGAAGATTCTGGGGCCCGGAACCATAGGAGTGAGAATCTTCTGAACTAGGTGGGCATCAGGTAAAATACCCCCCCACCATGTCCTCCAGCTACTAACTGGATTACTGACTGGAAATGGAAAGAGGCTCTGACCGCTGTACGCACACCAAATCATATCAGAACTTCTTTAGACCCAAATCCATCGACCGCAAACGGATACAGTAACATAACCCTTTTCCACCGAGCTGGTTCCAGGGCTAGTTCTGAGCAAGAGCCTGACTTAGCACCAGTTCTTTGCTTTTTAACAGCCTAAGCACCAGCTCCTGGCTCTCAAAACTGGTTCCAGACAAGAATCATCTCTTTGCCGGTCTGGAGCCAAGAACCGATTAGGTCTGGTGCTAGGCGTGGGGTTATTGTGACCAAGAAGACCGGCGCAAATACTGAACCCCAATTTTTTAGAACAGCATCCGAGCGAATTTCATCTGATAAACTAGCAACTAACTGGAGTTCTTGCCCAAAATCATTCACCAGGCAGCAGTACTGGGTCAAGGTTCAGTCAAGCCTGAGTCTCCTTTTATATCCCGGAAAAGTCGGGGACGTTATGGAATCATCGCGTCCGCCACTGTAGATCCTTTGTGTTAACGCAATAACTCACAAACCATTTCATGGATCATTTTCCATTTTGGTCCCACAAAGACCTTTGTGCGAGGAAGAACTGGAGGGATTTTGGAAAAAGTCGGTGTTATATTTCCAACACTAGGGGGAGCTTTATCTCCAAAAGTTTTTGGGCCAAAAATTCTCAAGCATTGGTCTGATTTATTCTGAATTTGGTGCATAAGAATAGATTTAAGGAGATCTGTCTTGTTTTTATAATATTTTACCCATGTTCTAATATAAATGTTCATATTTTACTCACCCCAGTGAACTTTTTTACTCCAAATTCTGTGGACATAAATTCACATTTAATTGGAGGAGTTCAATCAGGGGATTGCTTGTACAACGCAGGGAATTGGGGACTTTTCATGGCCATATTTTTGCTGTCGGGGTCAACAGCATAGGTCTAATTGAACAACAAGAAAGGGGCCAAGGAAAGAGCCCTGAGGG
Organism: Lophius piscatorius; assembly: GCA_009660295.1. Taxonomy (NCBI): domain Eukaryota; kingdom Metazoa; phylum Chordata; class Actinopteri; order Lophiiformes; family Lophiidae; genus Lophius; species Lophius piscatorius. The sequence goes on along the minus strand of VRLP01007258.1, from coordinate 18,082 downwards.
ACACCACCTGTGCAACGGCCCAGTGAGGAGGAGGCGTCAGACATGCCTATTGAGAAAGTCCTATTTGAAAATAAAGTGTTTTGTTTTTTTTGGTATTTTAAAGCATTTGAAGACTTACTAAACAGAATTAAGTTACTTGATACAACCAATAAGATAAGGGTGACATCATTTTCTAATAAACATACTTTAACAAAACGGCACAACGTTTGTCATTTTATGGTAAATTTAGAATGTGTAAGGTATTCCATTCATAGAAGCCCCAAAGAAATAAAATGTCATGATTCACGCCAGACAGAGGACAAATATTTACCGATATTACGCAGAAGAAAGTAAGTAAACTGAAAGTGTAAAATATGAGTCTCAATCTGTCAGACCACCTGAAGCGTTCTTTGGATGCACAATAAAAGCCTTTACTCGCATGAATGATGTAAGAAAACTGAAATGATGCCCCGTAACATTCATGCAAATGAAGTGAATCGAGAAAAGCGAGGTGAAAATTCATGTCACGTTCGGTGTGAACCAAGCCTTAGATATAGGGGCGAGGTTCTCCGATATCTGGGGGGGAACTTCGATCAGAGCCAGAGCTACTTTGAAGATGTGGTTTGGAATTCTGATGAGAATGCCTCCAGGGTGCCTCCCTTTGGAGATCTTCCAGGCACGTCCCACTGAGAGCAGAGGCTGCGGTAGAACCAGAATTATGAGAAACTACATGTTCCGTCTAGCCTGATAACTCTAATGGCCTTATCCACACGAATAGGAGTACTTTTAAAAATGTGGCTTTTTTTTCGTGTTTAGCCTTAAAGCCATAAACGGTCACAACAAACAAATACTTTTGAAAAACTCCCTCCGAGTTTGAGGTGCTGACATGTGGACGAGATTACCGGGTATGACCCAGGCTGTCGGCATGAGACGTCAGTGTGTGTGTTGCTATTGCCTTGGTGTGAAATCACCGAATGCGTCGCACTATGCGATTTCCCATCACGGCAGACGTAGCTAAAATAGTGCAGTTTGTGGTCATGTTAAAATAGGTTTACTCTTTTACGGTTCTGAGGAACGGAGGTGTCTGAATGCTAAACGGACGACTTGATCTGGTTTCTGATGGATCACAAATTACGGTTGTAGCTATATCGCCCTCTGGTGACTTGGCAGACTCAGTACTTTCAAATCCGTGCATGTGGGGCGTTTCACTTTTATCCCCGACAGCAAGGGTATATCCCTGGAAGGCCACCAATCCCCTGTGTTGTACAAGTTATCCCCATCATTGACCTCATGTTAAATGTGAAGTTATGTCTGGAAAAACGTTTAAGTTTTTAAAAAAGTTCCCCCCAGTGAGTAAAATATGAACTTTTAGAGTATAAACTTCTATTTACAAACTAGATTTCCTCAAATTGATTTATATTCACTCAATTTAGACAAAATTGGGCCAATTGTTAGGAAGTTATGCTGGAAAAGCTGATTCACATTCGCCAAATTTGGACTAAATGGACCAACGAAGGAAAATTTGTGGCCCGACAATATTTGGAGATGAAGCTCCACTTAGTGGCGAAAACATGAAACTGACCTTTGCCAAAATCAATCCAGCTCTTCCTCACACTACTGTCAATGTGGATATAACCTTTGAAAATGATCCATGAAATGGTTTTGGCGTTAATATGAAGGATGCAGTGGCAGTGATGACAATTCCATAATATTCCTGAATGTTCTAGTATTTAATGAAAGGAAGAAAAATCTTCCACTAATAAGATATTAAACATGTGATGAAGGCTGATCGATCAACTCAAACACACAAAAAAAACACTCGTCACCATCAGTTGTGTCTCCGTTCACGACCCAACAGATACGGACGTGCCCAAATGTTAATGACCAGCTGCAGGTAACTTTGACTTTAGCCAGTTATAAAATGATCTAAGTCAATAATTGTTTTCGTTTTTAAATTGTGGATAACTCGGCCTCATATGCAGAAATTAACAGAATAGATCTCTGCGTACATCATCTTAACAAATGAACCATCAAAAATGAGCTTTAAATAAAAATCGTTCATCAAACAATGCTTGTAAATGGATCTGAACATTTCAAAGCTGAACGAGGAGAAGTTTGAGAAAAAAATCTGATTACTTACTCATAGACGGCGGTCACTATTTTCATCCGTTTGCCGCCATCTTTACTGGAGGTCACTTTGAAGATCTTTGACCCCTCGGGGTCCTCAGGGCCTTCATGTTCTGACATGAACCAAAACCTCATGACAACAGAGCAGAACTTCCTGCCTATGACAAAAAAGAAAGAAAGAAACCACAGAGTATATAAGTAAACGGTACTTATGTAGAATCATTCCAGTCAGCTTGGCCACCGGAAGTCTTCCGTTCAACCAGTCACACAAACATTCATACTGTGGAGGTAGAGGCTGACATGTAAGGTTCCACCCAACCACCGGGAACGATGACCTTTCACCCCTTTATTCACGCCACTGGAACAGCCACCAGGAGCTACCCGGGCAGTGTCTCCCATTCATAGGCTCTACTCGGGTGGCCCCCCCAGGTAAATTAAGACCCGCCCAGGTAGATGAAAGGGTACAACCAGGAACTGCGGTTTAATTTTTTCTCCTTTTATTCTGCTCTCCCTGAAACTTAGCGCTCACTATGTCTGAATGTTTACTGCCTCACAACAACGTTTTGTTTGTTTACCAAAATCTACTGTTTTGGTAAATAAACAAAACAGTAGAATTAGAACTAGGGGTGTAGCAAGCGGAAATTGTAGAACAGCGACACGCAGAACTACATTCGGGCAAATCCTCCTTGACAGTAATATGCACCAAAGTGTGGAATACTTTACCGCCTGAATCAAAACATTGACAGAGCTCAAGGTTTTTAACACACAAGTAAAACAATGGTTGACACTGAAACATGCCTGTGCCTCTACACACACACACGAAAAAGTATTCAACCCCCGTCTGATTTCTTCTATTTTTGTGTCAGTATCTCAGAGTAAACTGTCGGACTGTCAGGGGGAAAAAAAAAAAATGTAACCTAAGACATAGGCAACTTCAGTAAACATGAATTATAAACATCAAATGATTATTTTTTTTATTGAATCGTTTTATTAAAACAGTTAAAAGCCCAATTCACATTCAACACTTCTAAAATGTCATTTCAAAAACCCAGGTTAAAGGTGTGTGACCTCATCCTCAGAGAGGGGAGGGGGGGCACCGGCAGGTTTATTCAGGACCGGCAGCATTTCTGCAGGATGACCCGTTTGACTGGTTTGCTGAGGCTGTAAAACATTTTGACTGACCAATAAGGGACCCTGATGGAAACGCAAACTGCCACTCGTTCTGACTCGCGAGTCCAGGACTCCCACTCAGAACTCACCGTACGGCTCGAAGACCACAGAGACGTCTTTAGGCTGAACAAATATAATATCCTCCATGGCGACGGCCAACTGCTTCCTCTGAGCCTCGGTGAGAGAGCCGCACTTCTCCTCCACGTATTCCCTCGTCTGAAACGACAAAACAAAAAAATCAAACTGGGATGGTTTGTCCTTGCAGAGAACTTGGACCTTTGTTTTCTGGAGGATTTATTACAGTTATATTCCTGTTCTACTTGGACCTGGGGTTTAAATTCAGAACAGTTGTACTTAGATGAGGGAAATAATCCACAAAAATGAAGATTAGAATTATATCCCAATCATGAATCATTTTAAACTTTTATACCAACACAGACCTTAAAGTGAGGAAGAACTGGAGTGATTTTGCGAAGGGTCTGTGGCATAATTCCGACACTAGGGGGAGCTTTATCTCCCAAACTGTTGGTCCGATTTGAATCAAAATTTGGTGCCTAAGAATCGCCTTTGGGAGATTTATCTTCTGAACACTGTTTTAATCAACTAGTTCCTATTTTATTCACTAGGGGGAAGCTTTTTACAAAATATACTGGGTTTTTTTTTAAACAAACTCCCTAACGTAGGTCTGATTTTGTGAATATTTGAATGAATGTGTGGATCCTGCAGGAGAAACATTACTTTTCATTTGAACATAGTGTATTTATTTTATTATTTCACTGTTTGTGATCAGCTCTGCTCAGTCAATTAATCTTTATTTATATAGTGCCAACTCACAACAACAGTTGTCTCTAGGTGTTTTCCAGAAAGAGCAGGTCAGCTCAGTGTCCTCTGAGTCAGAACTAAACATGGAGAAGCAGCGTTTTGTTTTCATAAACCAAAATATTTGGAACAAGCTCCCAGAAAACAGTAGGAACGCTCCAAAACTTAAAACTTATTTTATTTGCTGCTGCCTTTCATTAACATTTAAATTTTTAAACTATTCTTCTGTCTTTCCTATAAAGTACCGTTGAGGAAAACACTAAATTATGTCTGCGGTCAAAAAGGCTTAAACAGTAGATTTTCGTCTATTCTAGCTATTTTTGTCAAACATGTTTTTGATTTTTAATCTTTCTTAATGTTGTAAAGCGTTTTTTTTTTTTTTAACGGTGTCTTAATGTTCCTTTGTAATTTGTTGCAATGATCTTGATTTTTTGAAATGTGCTATACAAATAAACTTGTGTGTGTGTGTGTGTGTGTGTGTGCGTGCGTGCACAGCATTTGCATAAAGTCTTACCTCCTGGGACAAAATTCCCGTGAGCCTGTGGTATTGGCCACTGGCCAACAAGCCGGAGATGTGGACCAGCGCCTGGGATGGATGAGGAACAAAAAGATGATTTATTCTCTTTAACTCAGAGAGTCTGCGATTAAGCTGTTCAAGGGAGTATTACATCAAATTAAAAAAAATTTCTTGATTTGTTGGACAAAACTAAATGAATTTTGTTGTTAGGAAATCTGGATTTCCAATATTTTCTAGATAATTTCTAGGAATCAGCTTTGAGCCGCTGACCTGCTCAGAAACCAGGAGCCATCTAGTGATGGCAGGTCGCCCGGCAAAATGGAACAAAATTGTATGTTTGCATGAATACAAACTTTCAGTTTGGTAATTACTTCCGAATTTATATAAAAATTGGGAATATTAAAGCTAAAAAGATGCAACTGGCATCATTCCTAGTGTAAATGTGCAGCTTCTGAAAGAAAAAATACTGTTTTTGAGATGTGCATCAAAAGCAAACAAAATCCTACACACTCAAAGCGGAAAGATCCAAAATTGCTCCACTCTTGCATACAGAATCAGCCATAACATTATAACCACCTGCCTCGCGTTAGTCCTCTTTCTGCCACCAAAACAGAAGCTCCGTCTAACCGTCACAATTCCAGCCGTATCAAATTTATTCCGACCCTTATGCCTGATTCCAAACTCAACTTCAGGTTAAAATGTTCTCTTGCTGCCTTACATATCGTAACCATCACATAAGTGTATGATCATTAAATCGTTCTCTTATTTCCGGCCGAGAGAAACCTAAAACATTCAGCAGGTCATTTTATTTATTTATTCTTTTTTTTTTACATTCACAGAATGACAGGACAGTTTCACTTTTACTACATAAACCGTGAAACTACCGGTGTGGGTGTCCATCACCCTGTAACGAATGTATGAGGGCCAACCGGTTGTTGATTACTGGATCGGTGGTTCCCAGTAGAGCCGAACAGATGGATACAGAACAGAGTGGTGGAATAAAGACACTCCAGGTCCACCTGAAACAGATTGTGTAGAACTTTGGTAGGCCCAAACCAGTATAGACCCAGAACACACACCAACACCTGCCGCTCTGGAGATGTTCTGACCCAGCTGTCCTTACATCACTATGTGCCCTGGGTCTTAATCACCCAAATCCTTATATATGCCGATTTTCAACTTCAGGATCAAATGTTCACGTGTCACCGACCGACTGCTGGTGCGGAAACAAGAGAAACAATGTCGGTACTTTTACTCCACCTGTCGGTGATTATAGTGTAATGGCTGATTGGAAAAACACATTTTTCATTTACAGGTGAAGAATGACATTAATCACTCTTTAATGAATGAAAGTTATTATTAAAACTATAATTATCATTTATAATTATTATCCTGACTGATATACCTGCTTCACTCCACTTACAGGTGAAGAATGACAATCACTCTTTAATGAATGAAAGTTATTAGTACAAATATAAGTGTTATTCTGACTGATATACCTGCTTCACTCCACTTACAGGTGAAGAATGACATCATTAATCACTCTTTAATGAATGAAAGTTATTAGTACAAATATAAGTATTATTCTGACTGATATACCTGCTTCACTCCACTTACAGGTGAAGAATGACATCATTAATCACTCTTTAATGAATGAAAGTTATTAGTACAAATATAAGTATTATTCTGACTGATATACCTGCTTCACTCCACTGACAAAGTCCGCAGACTTGACGTCGAACCCAAAGAACAGCTTGATCAGGTAAATTTTGACTTTACACCGGATCCATGTGAACGGGTCCGGGATCCCGACCACCGTGATCTCGAGCCGACCTTCGGGCTGCTTCTCCGGTCCACCGCCTCCCGTCCGTGAGCAGTACGGTCTGTGAATGTGACCGACGAACACGAGCCTCCGCCGGCACAGCCTCCCGTCCTGAGAGGCGGGCTCCCCGCTGAAAGGACTCACATGTCGGACACACACCCCCGCCCTCTGCCGGTGCATTAACGGTAGTCTGCTCCAGGTCGGGCTCATCCTCCACGCGCAGATCCCGGGAGAGGAGGCCACGAGAACGCCGAGTTCCCGGCATGCAGCGAGGCTGGTGACGCGCTGCATCACAGTCTGGAGGATGCGGTGCCTGACCGGACAGGTGCTCGATTAACCTCCATTGATTGTCAATTTGGTAAATTTATGCAACTCACCCCATGTTGTACCCATAATCCTTCACGGTGACAGCCTACACACAGAGTGCTGCCTTCGGATGCTGTTGGAAATTCAATAACTAACACATACCGCACTGCTTTTATTATTATTTGCAACTCTTAGACATTTTGTTATCTATATTACATTATTTTCGCTTTCATCATTGTGAATATTTTCAATCATTGTGGTTTAAGTTGTAAATCAGTTATGTTGGGTCTTTGGTTCTCAAACTCTTTTTTCTTAGTACTGCCTGATCGGGGAAAAATATTTTTATTTTTAAAAAGTCTTAAAAAAAAAATTAAACACGAAAATCAGACACAAGCCTTGGTTTGAATCCAGACTGACTGGGTTCCTAATTTTACGCTGGGGCTCCAGATCCAAACTCCAGGACGTTCTCCACTACTGACCCTAATTAGAAGAAGAATTTAAAGCAATGCTCAAAACAATCCAGAAAAAAAACTCAGGATGGCTTGGGATTCTGTTCTGTGAAGCAATGAAACAGAATTAGAAGCTTTGGGATCTACAGATCAACAGGTTTTTCTGGAGGAGGAAGAATGTAAGAACACCCTACCTACAGTAAAGTATGGAGGTGGCTCCGTGAAGCTCTGGGTTCTACTTTAGTTCCTTGCTGGAAAATTTCCTTGTGTAAGGGGACAAGTATCATACATACATACATACATACATACATACATACATATTGTACTTACCTGATACAACAGGTATCAGGAAATCCAAGGAGCAAAGATCTCGCACTCTGTGAGGCAGCTGAAGCTTGACCGACATTGGACATTCCAAAGTCCTTGATCATTCTAGATCCGCCATCACAGACGCCTGACATGAATCCCGTTGAAAACCTCAGGTGGGATCTGAAGAAAGTGGTTTCTGCACATAAACAATAGAATATCTCAGACCTGGAGGCCTTTGCCCATGAGGAATGGGTTAAGATTCCTGGGCAAGGCCTGAAGAAGCTGCAGTCTGGCTGTGCATCAGGTTTGCAGAGGGGTCTCTACTAAGTAGGACAGACTTTTATTCAGAGGGTTGGATGAATGATTTGTAGGCCGCAGCTGTCGGTAAAAGCAGCATTAAATTGTTATATTGAAAGTAATATATAAAATGTCTCTTGTTTTTAAGCAACTCAAACTAATATATTTTGATTTGGTCACTGCGAATAGTTGATAAATCTCAGATTGTGCAAAAAAAAAAAAAGACAATATAGAAACTGAATTGAATGTCTGTGTTTAAAACTGTTCTGTAAACGGTGTTTTCTCCTTTAAGATATCGTTACCGCACCAGCGCGTACCAATCTTCTGTCCCAATGCCAGCTGAGATAGGTGCCAGCCTCTTTTTGACCTCACAAAGAACACTGGTTTATAAAAAACGGATGGATCGTCAAGGAAACCAAAAGTTACGAGGAGTACTTGAATGCTGCATAATTGTTTTACTGACAGAATCCGGCAGAGGGAGATAAATATCCATTTATCGCTTGTTGTGTGTTTATGATGCATGAGTTGAACTTTGTGTCCATAGTAGCATGAATTACTACCTGAAATATATTTAAATACATATTTTTTTAAAAAGCAGTGTCTAAAGGGAAAGAACAAGTTGTTCCCACCAGTAGTAGTTTTTGTGCACAGGTGCCCAAAATGACTGAGAAATCTGATCAGCAGACCAGAAGATTATTAAATCGCTGGTGATTACAGGTCAATGCTTTTTTCCGCGCGCTCCCACTCACGTGACGGACACCTGCACGCGGCCCCGCCCACCCGAAGCTGTCCCAACTAATTTTATTTATCAGAAATGAGCTGCAGCAGTTGGTTGTTTGGAGTAGAGCTTGGACACAGAACCTTTTCCGGGATGTATGGTGGTAATTACGCGTGTCAGTTGAGAATGCTTTTTAACATCTGCGAGTGGAATGGAGCGAAATATTAACCAGTCGGCGGCCGATGGGATTAATCGCTGGAGAGAGACACAGAAGTGAAGAAGAGCTGGAGTCCAGGCTACGGTTTATTACAGCAGAATCAACATTGAACCAGAATAGAGGAGGGTGGTAAACAAGGTGGATGAGGAATAATTATGCAGTAAAAGAAAGGAAAAATATTTGTTTTGGAAAGTTTTTCATATTTTACCAGGAGCTTGGGATAAAATTCATTTGTCTCTGAACGAAAAGAAGGAAGTGAGAAACTTATTTTTGGCTTTTTTTTTTTTACCTTACATGCTAATTAATCTGGAGAGGGCAGATCTCCCACAAAGTTGACCCATTATACAGTGATCAGCCATAACATTATAACCACTGACAGGGTAGGTCAGAATAACTTTACGCGGTTACATTGGTACCTGTCACTGCGTGGACAAAATTACCACTTCCTGCCTAATCTGATCTACACAAAACTGGTGTGATGGAGTCAGAAAAAATAGGCAGGCCTACAGTCAAAGAGACTTTAGCCATTTGCCACCGCGATACGACGAAGACCCTCCTCTGCGATGCCTTTTGTTTGTCACTGAATAAAAAGGTGGCAGAAGTTTTAGGCAGGTATTTATAATGTTACGGCTTATTATGTATGTCATAGCACCCAAAAACTATAATTCCCATGACAGTTTGCGCCTCATGTTTTGACAACCTGACCGTGAAAACCTCCACGTAGAATTTTAAAAACCACAGATTGCTTTCTTCATCAGTTTGATAATTCATCCAGAATATTTCACTGACGCAGATTTTCTTCCGGATCGAACTCAGAAACTTTTGTTTAGGGGTCAAATTTTGAGCCTAAGTCTGCGGTTTATGAAAAGTTCCAAATCCATCTATAAATTTTCCTGGCGTACACGGATTCAAAAAGATGAAGCTGTAGTTTACATGTTTTTGGTTCATGGTTTTCAAAAGCAACACAGCTGAAGAACAACACGAGACAAGTAACTATTGTTTTTCACTGGAGTCTCCTTAAGTTTTGCAAGGTTCCACGGCAACAGTAACGGCGATGTTCAGGCTCACAACATGCAGTTGTCGTACGATCACATGGCAACAACAGATCGCTGTTCTGTACAAAAACCACCGTCTCGTAAAACATCCCTGAACTGAATCAATTTCTCCCACAATTTCATCTTAGTACAAGTCTGTATTGTTATTATTTCTCACGTGAGTGCAGTGACTTTTCTGTCAACCCTCTCAATTTAAACATGCTGGATCAGCAGATGCTGATTATTTCTCTGATCCAGGTCAGACTCATGTGTGCTAGATCTTATGAGGATGTCGTCTTCTTGGAGATTATTACGAATGCTCTCAGAGAAGAAAAAAACATTCTATTTAACTGAAGCCACCTCAAGTAGACAGTTATTTGTTTTAGCTAAGGTAAAGGAGACACAAAATTGATTTATTTACAGCTTTTTGTGGCAATAATCAGGCACCACTTTACAATAAGACTCCACTTATTGAGTTTTCATAAATGCCTTGTATGTATGTTACTAATAGACACTTTACTAATCATTAATAAGGTGCTATAAGTCATGAGATGTAAAGGTTATCGGAGACCCAGTGCTTGCCAAATAGTGAGCCCACTTATCTGTACTGCTGATTGGATGTTGCCAAATAGTGACCTAGATTGATAAATTGAGAGCTGTGTTATAAGCTGTTTATAAACATTAACATATTACTTAACATAAGTGTTTATAACCTACTTACGAGTTATTTTTAAAACATTTGTAATAATTGAAGTTATCATTGGCCTCAAAAGAGAAAATTTTCCTTTCTCCACTATCAGGTTGAAAGTGGCTCGGCCCACGTTCCACCAGAAAATAATGGGATTTGAAATAAAAATGTTTGTAATCTTTGCAACAGGTATTAGATGTCACCGGGAATTTTCTAAGAATCCTTTAAAAAATTCTGGATCACCATCAAAAACTAATGGAATGTTCCCCAAAGTAATCCTAAAACAATGAAACAAACAATCCTACGGCGGTAACAATATTTCTTCTTTGGTGGAGATTAAAACTTAAATACCACAAAATCCTGTTTAACTCTATTATTGGACTTCAGTCCAGTCTGCGTGTTCTGTTGTATTTCCACAACCTAGAAAAGAAGATCTCTCTCTGCAAAGTTCACACAGGCCGACTGTTCCCCATAGAATATTTAACTATTTATTAGTTAGGTTGACTATTTCTACCCTTACATTAAATTAACATAAGATATTTAATTGAATACATTTAATGAAAAATGTAACAGATTTTGGGGGAATATTTAATTTATGACCTCAGACTTCAGGGGTTGCTGCGGATGTGAGGAAGAGTGGGACACCCGAGCTGAGAGCATCACCGGTCCTGTGCCTCTTCCTCCGCCGCTCCACTGGAAGGCAGTGTTGTCCAAAGACGAGCTCCTGCTCCTCACCTACATGAAGATGTCATGTAGAACAAACCTGCAGGTCAGCGGCGGAGCACGGCTCAAATATGCAGTCGGGAATATCGGTAATAAGGATATGACTTCATGTGTTGTATGCTGGAATACATTCATTTATATGTTTTTTGGAATTCTGAGACCAGGGTTTTGATGCCTGAGCTTTGGTGTTCATGTGGGAAGTTATCACACCTAATATTCTCATTGTAGCTGCACAGTAACTCTATATTTTAGTGTGCAGAACACAATGATTCCTATCATTTTCACATTACGGGAATTTTGCAAATAGAAATTCCCTAAATTGACCAAACAAGCATGAAATACTCATGATTCCCCGTCACAAGGACATTTAATTTAAGGGACACAGTTGGAAGGAAGTTATTTCCCTGTTATTTGCAATTATTGTTACATATCTGTTGAAAAAAAAAGAATGAAAATTCAAAAAAACAGAAGTAAATAAAATGCTTATAATAATTATATTATTATAATTATAATAATAAGACACCCCTCTACTGCATTGAAACTGTTCACATAAAGTATTGTGGAACAATAATTGATCAGTTTTTGAGTTACGTCACCAAATTCCTCCCCTGAGACAAATCCCTCACACAGAATGAACTTGTAACCATGGAAACGGAAATATAAAAAAATCCATAATTAGCAAATAGCTTACACTTCTTTATTGTGTGTAGAAAAGTTTTTGAAAAATGATGAATAATATTTTAATCTGTTGGTTCTCGGAGACCAAATTCAAATTGTTACCACGGTAACGGAAAATATGAAAACGAAAAAATCCCTTAATAGGAAAAAAAAAAAATACGACTTTGCTAATTGTTGTTGTTATGTGGAGATATTTTTGTGAAAAGAAACTAGTTTTTGAGTTATGCTCCAGATATGAAACCAACAACCAGAATGAGCCTGAATGCAGTTTGTAACCATGATAACAGAGAAAATAAAGAAAAATTAAAAGTCTTAAATCCGCCGAGGACAACTTAAGTCCTCTTTGCTTTTAGAAAATTTGGTGAAAAATTTAGTTTAAAGGTACGCATCGGAAATGAAACCAACCACCAGAATGAGCCTGATTGGATCTTTTAGAAATGGAAACAGAGAGAGAGAAAAAACAAAGAAATTCCCAAATTGTAAAACCTTAATCGCTTCTTTTTGTCTTTAACAAATTTTGTGAAGAAATACTTAATAGTTTTAAAGTTAAACTTTGGAAAAGAAAGCAATCCCCAAAAGAGCCTTAATCCAAATGGCAACCATGGGAACGGGAAACAAATTAAAATGATAATAATCCTTAAGTGATCGGTTGTTGCATTTAGAAAAGAAAGTTTGTGAAAAGATAGTCAATAGTTTTATAGTTATGCTCCGACACGACACATGGAACCCACCGCACCTGTTAGCACTTTACAATTAGACTCCCCCTATTAAGGATTTAGAAATGGCTTGTACATAGTTTACTAATTAAGTTGTTAACACTTTACAAATCATTAATAAGCCGCTTTAACTCATGAGATATAAAGGCTATCAGAGACCGGATGCTTGCCAAATAGTGAGCTCATTTATCTGTGCTGCTAACTTGATGATGCCAAATAGTGACCGACAGTGATTCATTGAGAGTTATGTTATAAGCTGTTTGTAAACATTAAAAACGTTGCTTTTAAAGTGTTTGCAACCTATTTTAGAACCTGATTATAAGCCATTTATAGGTCCTTTATAAAGCTAGTCTTAATGAAGCGATCATTGGCCTCAAAAGAGCAGATTTATTTTTCTCCACTCTCAGGTTCATAAAGTAGCTCGGTCCACTTTCCAACAGAAAATAATGGGATTTGAAAATGTTTGGGCTACAGGTAATTCTTCTGCTGGCAGGAAGCCACGCACGCGAGCGGCACAGGTGTTGCCCAGAGAAAAAAAACAAAACGGGAGAAAAGAAAGTGATTTGAATTCTAATTGTAGAATGTTTTTGGCATCGCTGCAGTGGCAGAGACATTTAAACACAGCCACAAAGTTTGCATAGATATTTCCAAAATTCATGGCCTGCCTCCATTTCTCTCTCTCTTTTTTTTTGCTCTCTCTCTCTCTCTCTGCTGAGGATTTTACCAACTCCGTTGTTGATGGCGAGCTCAGATAACTTTGACTTGAGCGGCGGGGTAATGAGAGAAATTAGCACAAATACTTTAAGTGAAAGTTCCTGATTTATTTTTGTTCCACCCCCACTCACAAATTATATCTTTCAACTTGTTTTTGTCATCTGCGCATAAATTAAAAATATCTGGTGAAATTTATTATTCACCCAAGACGCGATTAATATGCAAAATTATGCAAATTAAGATGCAATTAGGCTCCAATTCTCTAGTGGAATTTTCCATTATAATTTAATACAAAGTAACAGAGTAATTGGTGTCACGTGTAATTACGGTTACTCAAGTGCACTTTCAGGCACGCAAATGATTGGCTATATGTTGGTTATCCTATGCAAATGTACCATGTGGCGTTTTAACAAGTTGGGAGGAAGACAATGGTTGGGTGGTCGGTTACCCACCGGGGTTGGATGAAAACACCAGGGTGTGTTTTTTGTTTTCTTTTTTAAATGAAAGGAGTTGGGAAACTTTTAGCCCTCAAATTATCGCCACATTTCCAATTTTGGGAGTTTTTGTTGAATATAGTGGCGACTTACAGACTTGTATCCATCGCCAATGGATTCATTTGTTTTTTGAGGGGTGGGATTCCAACAGGAAACTATCTCCCTCCACCTCCACCTCTACGAGCCGTTCCATCAGTGACACAACAAAATGTCAGAAGCCATCAGAGGACATTACAGGACAATCACAGCGCGACGGCTCGGTGTGACAAACTCTGCTGCCGGCGGAGGGAAGAGGAGCGATTATGTAACTGATAACGGCTCCGGTAGAATGAACGTCCTGCAGACGCTCGCAGGGAAAAATCTCTCGCCGAGCAATCCCTGCTTGGGAGGCAAATTGATTTTAAATTGTTACATGACTGGTTGCATGTCCTGACATCTTGCTTTGCTCTCTCTCTCTCTCTCTCTCTCTCTCGCCCTCCCTCACGCACACACACACACACACACACACACACAAACACAAACACTGTGGTTTTACACACTCATGCAGACACACACCCTCTGCTATCTGTCTTGTTCATGATCAATGCTCTGAACAAAGGCATCCCTCCCTCCCTCCTCATGCCCCCCATCTTCTATCTCTCTCTCTCTCTCTCTCTCGCTCTCGCTCGCTCTCTCTCTCTCCGCCTCCACTCTTGCTGCCTGCCTGCTTGCAAAACTCTCTCAAAGAACATAATCCCTCAACAAAAATGAAACACAAAGGAAACTTGAGCTCAATCCTATAAACGCATGGACACAGCAGACAATGCCTCCTCCCACCCGTTTTACCCCCCTACCCCCGTCCCCCTGCCTCCCCAACAGCCATAAATGCCCCGTGGCACAGATCAGGCTTTATCAACCCTCCCATCCTCCTCTTCCTCCTCCTACATCCGTCCATCCCTCCTTCCCTTACCGATTAGCGCCCCACCGCCAACGCCACCACCTCTACCCCGCCCGTCCTGCTCCCGCCGCCGGCGTTTCCCATACCTCCACACGGACCGCTCTCATGCAGAAGGAGGTTGCCGGGCGCCTTTGATGGTTCCATTCTTCCTTTTTGCAAACTCATTGCAGGTATTTTTTCGTTTCAGCTCTCGCTTTGATTCCAGAGATGCTCAGCCTCCACATCTGCTGCTGTGGATGCGCGCAGATGTGACGCCCAACTAGGTGTTCCTCGGGAAAAGTTCAAGCAAAGCCACCTGCAAGTCTGGATGGAATTTCAATATGGTATTTTGCGAGATGCTCCCGTTGCTTTTTCTTCTTCTTTGGTGTGAAAGCACTCCTTGATGTCCCAGTCAATCAAAACCGCCGTGTCCGACACTTTGTTCTTCACATCTCCAGCATTTTGTGTCGATGTTTCCGTAGGTGGTGCTCAGCCACGGTTTCTAACATGTCCTCCAAATTAAATGTAATTAAAGTAGCTTTTTCATCCGTGCCCTCCTAGAATGACACCAAAGCGCTTTTATGATCTGAGGTATATATCTGCAGAAAGACATAATTTGTCTGTGCCACACAAAGCTGTCCCGAAGAAAAATAATCACTGCAGGAAAGTAGACGGCATGTATAATTACTTGTTTTCAAATTTTCCCTGAGCCTTCAATTGTAAACGTTGTGGATCTTCAGAACCGGTTCTCTTATATTTATGGGGTTTTCAAGGTCAATGTGAAATGGACTGTCCTTATTTAGCACCTCTTTAGTCCGACTGGACACCTGCTGGTTGACTAGAATTTAAGGTCAGTATGGGTTTCTGGAATTTGCTAGATGCTCACTGAAGCACCTGTCAATCAAACCACTGGCTACAACACGCTTTTATGTTTTATATGTTTTACTTCTTCAAAGTAAGTATATATTCGTCCGACGTAGATCCTTCATGTTAACGAAACGAGTCAAAAACTGTCTGATTGATCCTTGGCAACTTTCACGATCCCATAGACCTTAGTACGAGGAAGAACTGGATTGATTTTTGAAATTTGGTTTCATAAGAATCAACTCCAGGAGATAAATCTTATACTTATCATATTTCACGTCAGCGTAGCTCTAGTTAAAGTATGTTGTTCATCCATTCCTTATAGAATAACATATAGAATTGTTTTTCAGATCTGATTCAGCAGAAACTAGATTAAGTTAAAAACAGGTCATTTTGTTATATCCATCTTTGTAATGTTATGTGACGAAACCCGAGAATCTGTTGAATATTAAAGGAGGTTCGCTTCAAACAGCCGCGCTCTCAGCGCTGAAACCCAAATAACCATATTCCCAGAACTATGCCTGTGCTGTCTTCCCCGATAGCAAGGGCATTTCCATAAAAAGTCCCCAAGTCCCTGCATTATACGAGCAGTTGCCCTCATTGAACTCTTCAGACTAATTGTGATGTTATGTCCACAGCATTTGGTAAAAAATAAATAAATACGCAACGTGAGTAAAAAGATCTCCATGAGTGGATTCAGACGCACTAAACTGGGACTAAATTCACCTGTTCAATCACACACACGCATTCAGAGACCATCAAAGGAAGCACCTTTATCATCATCATCATCATCATCATCACTGAGAACAGTGACCACTCAACCCATGGAGCACATTAAAGGTCAGAATGTCGCTAAAGGACATCAATCTTCCGATAAATGGAGGACCACTCTATCCCCTGACCCACAGTATCACACACACACACACACACACACACACCTGGTAGATTGTTTCAAAGCCCTTCCACCTGAGACCCGACCAAATCTCTGAACGTTGGAAAAAGTGACCTTGAATTCACATTCATGCAAATTGTCTCCAATTTTAATAAACTCTTCCTATTGGTTCATAATCCCTAAGTAATCCAGTTTACAGATTAACCACAGCCAGGAAAAACTTAACCTCCTCGGTGTTGATCATAAAATGGTTTCATGATGACGTAATAGTAAAGGTTTGGTTTGGTTTGGGCACAGAACCAAGTTCTGACTTCTTCCTAGATAGTTTTGAGTCTGTATAATATGTAAGGTTTTATCTGCTCGCTGTGTTTAATGCAAGGACATATATTTCTTTACAGATAGAAACTCCTCATCAGTTAATGAAGAGAAGGGATTTTAGTGGGATTTTTTGGGGACCAGGTCGTAGCTATTGTGCACTTGGAGCATTAAAATGGCAAAAACAGGATAACCTAGAACGACGGTAAAATACGTAGTTCTATACTTGGTGGAAAAATACTGAACATCTGCATAGTTTAGGTCAGAGGGATAAATAATCCGTCATTTAACATCGCTAGTCATACAGCTATGGCTGTTAATAATGCCTTAATACTAAGTAGTTACTAATAAGTGTGGCGGTTTTTCCTTCGGGTTGTGCACCAAGTTCTGTGAGCTGTTTTGCAGAAAGTACCGTCTATGCTCGCTAGCACCGTTAGCTTGGTATGCGTTTGAACTTCGATCAAACCGCCTGTCTGTTATTTTGCCTTTTCTGCTAACTTCCTGCAGAACACAGTGTCTGTGGTTCGTCTGTAATCCGCGTCAGAGGCCAAAAGTTTTCAACAAGCTCCTGAACCAAAAAGTTCGGAGGACACTCGTCCTCGTCCTCTTTTTCACTACAACTTCCGAAAACTTCTTTTGTGGCATCGTCCGGTGGAAAAGGGAAGGAGACCCTTGTTGAGTTTTGTTTTTCAAAAAGGTGAAGTAAAATCTGTCATGAGTTTCTCACTGTTTCCCCGTTAGAGTAAAGATCAGCTGTACAGTAAGTTATCTGTGTCACACGGTGTAAACATCAAAACTCACACTCAGGAATATGTTGACGCGGTCAGTGGGAGGAAGAGGAGGAGGAGGAGATGTGGAGGAGACATGAGATGTTTCTCTGTGACTGAGCCACAGCCACGTCTTTACATCACAGAGGAACTACAGCCACGTAGTTACATCACAGAGGTACTACAGCCACATCATTACATCACAGAGGAACTACAGCCACGTAGTTACATCACAGAGGTACTACAGCCACATCATTACATAACAGAGGAACTACAGCCAAGTAGTTACATCACAGAGGTACTACAGCCACATCGTTACATCACAGAGGTACTACAGCCATGTCGTTACATCACAGAGGTACTACAGCCACATCATTACATCACAGAGGAACTACAGCCAAGTAGTTACATCACAGAGGTACTACAGCCACATCGTTACATCACAGAGGTACTACAGCCACATCGTTACATCACAGAGGTACTACAGCCACATCATTACATCACAGAGGTACTACAGCCACATCGTTACATCACAGAGGTACTACAGCCAC
>VRLP01007257.1:0-22874 GCA_009660295.1 Lophius piscatorius | reverse complement strand
GTTTCTATGATGTCATCAGTCTGTTCTAGGATCAGATCCCACAGTGACTCAACCTAACTGTTTCTATGATGTCATCAGTCTGTTCTAGGATCAGATCCCATAGTGACTCAATGAGGAAGATAAATACAGTTCACTAGTTTTTACTTTTAGTTTAGTCTAAGTTCAGATTTCCTAGAGTCGATTCATATGATCCAAATCTGGACTAAATCAGACGTTGGAGAAATTATGGCCTGAAATCTGTCTCATATCTCATCAGCTATGAGATATTAAACAGAACCAGCAGTCAGTGCGCAAGCTCCTCTATTGGGTTCATATATTTGTAAATCTGAGTCCGAACGGTCAGAACCTCACCGAACCTCACTGACTGGTTGACATGTTTAAATGAATTGGACCTTTCCTCGCTGCGCGTGTCTCAGTGAAGACATTCTGTGATCCCGATCATGCATTCTTCATTTCCTGGGTTTACCTTGATCAGGCTGCTGCGTCGGGGGATCGCTTTGGAGACTGACTCCGAACCCGAACCCGTGCTCTCCCACGTCGGGGACTCGCAGCTGGACTGGTTCTGAAGCCTCTTCACGCCGTTTGACAGCGGGTCTTCTCGGTGCATCTCCTCGCTCGCTCCTGACGCAGCCCTCCAGCCGGTGACCGGAGTCCCGACGGCGCTCTTCTTCTCTCCAGACTCAGCCATGGTGTCACTCGTGGGTTCCTCAGACCTCCTGAAGGCAGCGGAGCTCCGAACCGAACGGCGCTGCGCGAGCCATGTGCGGGAGCGCCGCGACGAGAGGAAGCTGAACTTGCGAGTGGGGGTGTCTTCCTGCTGTCAGTGAGGGGAGGGGGAGGGAGGGGGGGGGGGGGGGGGGGGGGGGGGGGGGGGGGGGGGGGGGGGGGGGAGCTGGGTGACGGCAGCCGTCGGCGAAAACACCTTCAGACCTCCTCACTCATCTCCACCACAGCTGCTTGTGCGCGTGCGTTCAGGAAATAGATGCCTCAAACCTTCTCACCGATCACCGGGATGGTCTCCACACTCAGAGCTGCTTCTGTTCGACCTCTGGTGGAGATCGTGGAGTCCTTCTTCTGGTAGAAAAGAAAGAAGACTGCAGACACTGTTGAATATATGAATAAACGTCTTTCCCAGCGAACATGTGGACCTGGTCCCTCAGAGGTCAGGTGGGAATTACTGCCATCCCTCAAAAATGGATAAAATTAGATGCAAAAAATGTCTTTATCGTCTTTAGCCATCAAATTTAATACGACATTATTCACAAAAATCTAACCTCTTACTCCAGGAATTGTTAGTAATAAAAGAGAGCTGATGGAGAAGTTTGGAGAAGGTCAGAAAGAGCTGATGGAGAAGTTTGGAGAAGGTCAGAAAGAGCTGATGGAGAAGGTCAGAAGAAGCTGATGGAGAAGGTCAGAAGAAGCTGATGGAGAAGGTCAGAAGAAGCTGATGGAGAAGGTCAAAAGGAACTGATGGAGAAGTTTGGAGAAGGTCAGAAAGAGCTGATGGAGAAGGTCAGAAAGAGCTGATGGAGAAGGTCAGAAAGAGCTGATGGAGAAGGTCAGAAAGAGCTGATGGAGAAGGTCAGAAAGAGCTGATGGAGAAGTTTGGAGAAGGTCAGAAAGAGCTGATGGAGAAGGTCAGAAGAAGCTGATGGAGAAGGTCAAAAGGAACTGATGGAGAAGGTCAAAAGGAACTGATGGAGAAGTTTGGAGAAGGTCAAAAGGAACTGATGGAGAAGTTTGGAGAAGGTCAAAAGGAACTGATGGAGAGGTTTGGAGAAGGTCAAAAGGAACTGATGGAGAGGTTTGGAGAAGGTCAAAAGGAACTGATGGAGAAGTTTGGAGAAGGTCAAAAGGAGCTGCCGTGTCTTTGTGGATTATGTAAGATTGGTACAGGATATGTGTGAGAGCAGCATGACAGCGGTGAGGTGTGCAGTAGTAGTGATGGATGGTTCAAGGTGGAGGTGGGACTGCACCAAGGATGGGCTCTGAGCCCCTTCCTTTTTGCTATGGTGATGGACAGGCTGACATATGAGGTCAGGCAGGAGTCTCCATGGACTATGATGTTGATGGAGGACATTGTGATCTGTACTGACAGCAGGGAGCAGGTGGAGGAGAACCCGGAGAGCTGGAGGTATGCGCTGGAGAGAAGAAGATGAAAGACAGAATACATGTGTGTAAATGAAAAGGAGGCAGGAGGAGACAAGGACGGAGGAGTAGAGGTGGAGGAGAAGTAAGAGTTTAGGGACTTGGGCTCAACTGTTCAGAGGAACAAATAGTGTGGAAAACAGATGAAGAAGCGCTTGCAGGCAGGGCGTAGTGGGTGGAGAAGAGTGTGAGGAGTTATCCGTGACAGACGAGGAGCAGCAGGATTGAGGGAAAGGTTTCCAAGATGGAGGTGAGAGCGGTTCTGCTGGATGGTTTAGAGACGGTGGTTCTGAGCAGAAGACAGGAGGCAGAGATGAAGATGTTCAGATGTTCTCTGGGAGTGAGGAGGAAGGACAGGATTAGAAAGGAGACATCAGAGGGACAGTCCAGGTGAGACGTCCTGGAGACAAAGTCAGAGAGGACAGACTGAGATGGTTCTGACCCGTGAAGAGGAGGGATAGTGGATCTACTGGTAGAATACGTGCAGGAGCAAAGAGGAGGTTTTTAGATGTGGTGAGAGAGGACATGCAGTTGGTTGGTGTGACAGGAAAATACAGAGGACAGGAGGAGTTGGAAACATGATCTGCTGTAGAGACCCCTGAAGGGAACCGATCAAAGGAAGAAGATTGTTCCGACATTAAGTCCAAACACAAAGAGTCTAAATGTTTGCCGGCGCTGAAAACAGAGTATTTTTACCCACAACGGGTCGTTACGTTAACGCTTTGAGGAGTTACTGCGAGGATACTGTTGCACTTTAGACTTTCACTGAGATTCATATTCTTCTCCGCTGCCTCCCAGAGGCATCCCATAATCCCACAGTAGAAGGCGGTATAAGATGTCCCGCTGCAGCGTGATTGAAATCAAGGTGACGGCTCTTACTCAAACTCTCAAGGTCACATTTGTGGGATTCATGGCTCGTGGGTGGATGCCAAGACGCCGTCTTCAAGGGTGAACGCCGGATAAAACCGGTTCACTCAGTTTCCCCTCTGAGACGCAGTTACCGGAAACCGTGACCACAGGGAGAGGAGGATCCAGGTCCAGATTGTGGACGGCGTCCACATCGCCTCAGCTGCAGAGTCTCCAGACAAACAGCTGGAATCCGTGAATAACTGGAATGATTTCGATGGTTGACAGGAAATCATACTGGCCCATTCCCACAAATCAAGGTCAGGGCGATGCTCGCCGACGCAGAACCGACGGGCCGTGAGATTTATTGTGACAGATGCCTCCGCTTCCTGTTTGGTTCCATCGTTTAGGGGAGGATAGACGGGAGTTAAATCTGTTTCTTTACCAGCTGATCATCTAAACAATGATTACCACAGAGGGTTTGAAGCCGTCTGTCCCTACTGGGATTAACTAGAACTAGTTATTCAGATTAAATGAACTAGAACTAGTCCAAAACTGTCGTCCCTGACTGCGGGGGTACATCTTCGATAAAGTCCCCAAACCCTACAGAGCACTAAACGGTCAGGACCAAAATACTTCTGATCTTCTGCCGTGTTCTGAACCATCCAGACCTCTCAGGTCGTTCTGGATCAGGTTCAACTCATTCATATGCACCACATCCGGACTAAATTCTACAAATGGTTCCGAAGCTGTGTCTGAAAAACAATGATTTTAGTGAAAAAGACTCCCCTCACCTCATAAGCGTAAAATAAGACATAAACAAGATATTTCTCTTCGAATGGATTCATCTGCACCAAATTTACCTCGTCTGTGGAATGCCCTCCCTGACCATCTGAGGGCTCCACAGACGACTGACACATTTAAAAAAGGACTTAAAGCTTTCCTTTTTAGCAGAACCTATAACTTTAATTAACATTGCTGCTTTTTGGTCAGGTTTTTATATATGTTATTATTATACGAGGGTCGTTGCTGGTCTGTATGTGTGTGTGTGTGTGTGTGTGATCTTTTTGAAGATCTTTTTGCTGAATGTTAACATTCATCTCCTCCGTCTGCAGACTCACCTCCAGCCCGACTCCAGTTTAACGTGGAGGAGGTGGGTGAGGAGGATGCTAACCCAGCTGACCTCCATCCTGGACCACACCTCTCACCTCCTACATGAGAGGAAGCTCTGAGCAGCTCCTTCAGAATCTGCTGCACCCACACAACACTACCGCAGGTCCGTTGAGCCAGGCGGCAGTCAGAACATTCAACAACTCGCTTTGGAGGTTTTCAACCTTCCCTTCATCCACTGACTCAACACCATGTGTGTGTCGGCCAGCTGCACATCTGCACGTTTAGAAACAGGACCTCAGATTTGTTGTTAGAGATTCAAATCTTTTCTCAGTTTAATCTTAATTTAGTTTTGTGTGTATATTTGTACTTTACATTATTTATCTATCAGCCATGATTCTGGGAGTTTTAAGGTTCTCCTCAGTATCTATGTTGTTCTTTGGACTCTACTCTTCTGGACTGAGATCTCAGATGTTGGACCTGGACTCTGCTGGAGCCTCTCTTACAGTTTTGGGGTCACAGCCCCTAATTCTCCTATCACCACTAGGACAACTTTGGCTTTCACCTGCCACATCTGTTCCCTCAGCCTCTGGTACTTCATCATTACCTGCTCCTTCCTCATGATGTTCCTGTCAGCTGGAATCTCCACGTCTGTCACTACTGCCCTCTTCTGGTTCACCATCACTAGGTCTGTCCTGTCAGCCAGTAGCAGCTAATCAGCCGGAACTTGAAGTCCCACTGGATCGTGGCTCCGCTCTTCTCAATCATCTTCGGATATATCTATATATATATATATATCTATATCTCTATATATATCTAGATATATCTATATATATGTATTTATCTATCTATTTATCTATATCTATATATCTATCTATATCTATATATATATATATATATCTATATATATATCTATATACACACACACACAGACGTATATGTATCAGCTGGTTGTAATTTGAAGGGTAACAATAGATGTTATCACAGATACACATTATTGCAGTGTTCCCATGAGCAAAACCAAAAAAGAGAAAAATTAGAGCAAAACATTTGTTATATACGGCGCCCTGAAGAGCCTCTTGTACGCACAAGATCATTTAAAGTTAATTAAAAGAGTCTGTAGATGGACTCTTTTGTGTAAGAATCACACCTCGAAGACATTGGGGCGAAGGTTAATTTCATTTAGTCAGAACACATACACAATGCCGACCAAACTTACTTCCCCTGTGATTCTTCAAAGTAAGAGAAATTAAAGTATAGTACGCAGGAACGGTAAATGTAAGCATGTGCTTATGCCATTAACAGAAAAAATAGGTTTTGCGAGTCAAATTGGAACAGCTTTTGTTCATAGATATGGGATCGTGATCAGCAGGAATCACTGACTGCGCATACTGAACAAGTGGTTATGAAGCGCCTTTGCAAATGCTGAATTTGTCTTGTGCGCAAATGATAGAAGGGTTTTTTTTCCTCAAGGGACTTCAGGGGCTCCGATTGTATGTCAAAAATTGAACTTTTTAACGATTCTGAAACTATCTAGTGGCTTCTTCAATATTATATCCGTAAGATTTAATTATCATTTCTCCTGTGAGAAATGTTCTGATGGCGATCACGACTGCCGGTGTGGAATAAATGTCCTTTGAAGTCAACTGGAGTTTCTTCATCATGTAAACACATGAACTTTATTTGTCTTGGACCGTTTTTAGCAGCTCAGAAGGAAGCGGTGGATGCTGATCTTAGTCATCCAGCTGGCAGAGGCATGCCACCCCGCGGTTAATCCAGTGTTTCTGTGGCATGTCAGAGGGCAGCTCGATGGACATGACGTAGTTTGTGGAGTGACCAGTGGTGGACAATGTCCCTCTACGGGCGCTGGTTTTGTAAACGGGGCAAACGTAGAGGTCGTCATGCTTGAACTTGCCCATGTCTCCCGGTTTGAACTTCATGACGGGCAAAGAGTCAAAGAGGATCTTCGGTTGGGAGTCTCCAATCACCATTTTCTCTCTATCCCAGCGCGCCCCCTCCATGAAGAGACCCTTAACATAGGCGCCATCGTCCGGCTTCTCACTCATGCTGTTCTCCTCTTTGGTGACCTGGAACAAAAGTCAGACAGTGAACATCTGCTCATAATATCACAGATGTAGTTTAAATATGACATTAAAAAAGTGAGAAAGTTTTGTTTAACGTGCCTCAAATTCAAAACCGATGAAGTCTATGGGGATGGTGTACTTCCGGGCAAAATTCTGAGCCACTCCGGTCAGAAAGGACTGGGTGAAGAAGAAACCGGAGAGCCAGAAGACTATTGGTGGGCCTCGATCTATCCAATCCTGTCACAAAAAGGTATCCAAGCATATCCATAGGCATAAGGGCAAGAATAGGAGATAGTTACAGTCTGTGTGATCCAGTCATACAATTATATGTCCTACCTGTAGGAACTGCAGCCTGGCTAACAGGTCCGCCACGTAGCTCCCCATCGGCTTCAGAGACGGGTAAGACTTTGCGGCCCACATGGCCGGCATCTTGCCCACCAGCATGCTGTTGTAAACGTCGTCCAGTTCAGAAGACATGACGATCTGACCCTTCAAAGCTTTGCGGATGTTTACCAAGCTGGCGCGCACCACAAGGGTGAGTCTGTCAAGAGGGGAGGATGGGAGAAAATATTAATGGTAGAAGGTTTCTTCCCACAATCCTCCACAAACTCATTAGTTACAGTTCTCTCCAGAGTTACTGGCACCTTTAAGAAAAAATGAGATCCAAAACATGTCTATACCCTTGATCTTTGATTGCCACAATAAAAGCCCAGAGTCTCCTTCTGTAGTCTGTGATGAGGTCTGAGGAGAAGAACTGAGACCATTCCTCCATACAGAACCTCTCCACCTCCTTCAGGTTCTGAGGTTCATGCTTGTGGACTCTCCCCTGCAGCACATCTTACAGATGTTCTGTGGGCTTTAGGTCAGGTGACTGGGATGGACATGGCAGAACCTTTATTCTGTGACCTCTGAACTATTCTTGGGTTGATGTTGAGGTTATCTTCAGATCATTGTCCTGCTGGAAGGTCCGACCACGACCCACTTTAAGGATCCTGACAGAGACTTTTAGGTCTTCATCCAGTATCTGCTGGTGTTTGATGGAGTCCAAGGAACCATGTCTTTAACAAGATGTCCAGAACCTTTGGAAGAAAGACAGGCCCACAGCGTCAGAGATCCACCACCAGACTTCACAGTGGGTATGAAGGGCTTTTCTCTATGGCTTTCTTTCTTGATAGGCCACACCCATCTTGGATTTTTGTAGCCAAAAAGCTCTATTTTGGTCTCATCTGACCTCTGACCTTGTTCCAGTGAAAGTCCCAGTGCTGTTTCTCAAACTGTAGCAGCGTTAGCTTGTGTGTGGACGACAGCAGAGGCTTTTTTCTTGCTACCCTCCCAAACAGCTGGTGTTGGTGTCGGCGCCATCTGATGGTGGTTAGGGAGACTTTCTGACCCCAAGATGCAACTGACCTCTGACCCCTCTAGCTGTAATCCTTGGAAAGTCTTTATCCAGTCCAACCATCCTCCTCACAGTGTGTGGGGTCAGTTTACAGGCATGTCCTCTTCCAGGCTGATGTCTAACATCTCCAGTCTCTTTAAACTTCTTCATTATTGATCTAACTGTTCAAACTGACATTTTGAACTGCTGATTTAAAGATCATGGGTATAGACAATAAATGAATTTCTTGCATCTCATTTTATAAATTTTGTTTTAAATGTTGCCAATCATTCTGGAGAGCGCTGCATTTGTAATTTAAGCGCAACTTTTCAAATTTGCATATTTAATTTGCCATTACCTGTTAAATCGGATCACCTCCTGCCTCAGAACGGTATTCATCGACTCATCATACATGACTGGATACTTTTCTATCACCATTGCTATGTCAAAATCCGCGGGGAGCTTCGACAGGATGTCTTCTGCCAGCTCGTCCACCAACTCCTGCCAAAGGAAGAATAAGCGTAAACACGGCGTTTCCTCTGGGAAATGAGTCAAGATGTTTCGGACAACGTGCGGCGCAAACCTGAGGAGACTTAGCCCCGCCTCCTATCTGCCGGGGCAGAGTCAGCAAAACTCCATTCAGGAGCTGATTGGTCTCTTGATTGTCCTTTGTGATGTCGGCATTGCTATGAAGTCCAAACACGCAAGGATCAGCAAGAATGGGAAGAGCACGGATGTACTTAACGTACGCCTGGAATCAAAAGAATCATTTTTAAACAGAAAGAGTTAATAGACTTATACCAGATCCTCAATGCTCCTTAATGCTGCAGCATGTTTTTGAAATGCTAGCCTTCTCTTAATGCGTAATACAGACGAGGGGCGTGTACTCATCAGGATACCTCATAAGGACTGTGGGCTGGGACGTAGTAGATGTTTCCCTCACACACATGGTAGCATTCCTTCTCTATCAGGCCCCAGCAGTAGAAGATGGACAGCAGCGAAAGCAGGAGACGCCGGTCTTTGTCATCCGTCACCCGGCCGCCATAGTTGCACTCACCTGAGAAGTAGAAATCGTTCAAAGCAAGACAAAAATTCAAGTTTATTGATGGTTTTTCATTCCATATCTAAGTAACATACACTGTAAAAAGTGAAGTTCTTGAGAAACTCTAGAAACGACTTGTTGAAGTCATTTTTGGAGTTTTATCATATAGAATTAAAAACGTTCTGCTTTTTGGGTCTTATCACTCACTGTAAAAAGGAAAATTGAAATGATCTGAAACGAATGACTTCATTAAAGTAAACAAAATTAAAGGAAATTTTTAAATCTTGAATGAAAAAGTTAGACTCAGAAATCTGTAATTTCATTTTGATTACTAGTTGAAGTTTTTTTCCCTACAAATATCCATAATGGGTCAAATTTAAAAAGACGATTTCCGTCATTTTCATTCTTTTATATTTCACTATTTGCAAACCTTTTTTTTAATTCTAGAATTTATTATTAGCAACACTCCCTATTATATTTATGTTATATATATATTATATATATACATATATTATCCTAGGACGACTAGCGGTCAATAAACTGGCAGCTTATGGGGATGCAGAAGAAACCAGGTGTGTTCACCTGTAAGGTATGCCAGAGCCTTCAGCGGAACCTCCTCGTACTCATCCAGGAACATCTGGATCTGCCTCATGCTGATCTTCAGATCGGACTCATTGAACTCATAAGGAATGTTCCAACCTGACAGAAAATACACAAATACGCCAATTAATACAAATATGACAACACATATATTGGATAGCTGCAAAATTGTTTGAAATTTAAAAATAACTAGAGTATTTGTGTCCCAGGTCAGATGATCCGCTCCACGTTTTATACGTTTATAAAACAAGTATGAAAGTTGATTGAATTCTTTCGAGCGGTTTTGGGAAAACTATAAAACTTCTTTTACATTCATGTGAAACTGTGAAGAAACTACAAACATGTCAACTTCAAGGCCCGCGTGAAAAAATCTGGCACGTTGTACAACATTTAATTTGTAAAATAACGCATTAAGATAAAAATAATTCCTTTACCCTCTAATCAAGGTCACATGTCAACATCTTCACACTCGCTGATTGATTTGAGAAGTTCAGTCAGGGGGATTTGGTTGTACAATGCAGGGGATTTGGGGTTTTCAGGGACATACCCTTGTTATTTGAGCCCACAGCTTAGGACTAGTTTCAAATTTTTATGTCATGTGTTTTTACTACAGCCTTGTAAAGTGTATTATCTATTGTGATAATCTACGTCTGTCTTTCAATGAATATGGACTCAGTTTTTGATTTGGTCTCCCGCTGTGATTGAGTTTGACGTCCCTGAGCGATGAGGTAGAGTTTGTATTTCTCACCCAGAGGTCCATAGCTCCTTCTCTCCTGGACGAGAGCATGGAAGAAGGTGAGACCAAACAGTAACCTCTGCCAAATGATTGGTTTCTTGGTGCTGGCAAAGAACTCCGGGTCAGAGATGGGGTGACTTATGTAGGATCGCAGCAGGTTGGCCCGGATTCCCTTAGGAGGCTCGTTGGTCATCTTCAGCCCGTTCTGCAGGATGCTGACCGGGAACTTGTCAGATGGATAACTGGTCAACCACAACCTGGAGAAAAGAGCAGATTCAAGCATCAGTGGGTTTTTTTTAATGGAGCACCACCACCACCACCTTTAAACACCCAACCAGAGCAGAACTGGTACCTAAAGTCAGGGTGTGTGCTTTCTGGGTTGATGGTTTCCTCACAGATCCTCTCCAGATGGGGCATCCAGCTGATGGCCAGGTGACAGTTCTGAAGCACCACCCAGGAGCCCGCTGTGATGGCTTTGTCAATCATCACAGCTGCTATGGGTCCTTGTCCCTGCCCCAGAGAAATGGTTTGGGTTTTGCCGCCCCCCATTTCTTGGTCATCTGCAAACTTGAGGAGAACTGAAGAAAAAGTATTTGCATGTAGTTAGGAATCATAAAACTGATAGTTAGTGTGTGACTAGAACGCTACAGTCTACGGTGGATCACCTGCAGTGGGATCAGATCCTGCCGACAACACAAAGATGAGAGGGGAGCAGGAGTTGGAGTCGCTGTAGCTCTTTGGTAGGTCAAAGGTTGGAGGTTCAATGAATTCCTGTCCCATGTTGTCCATGATGAAATCCTGCACGGCTGGAACCATTTTGTCTGGCCTGAAGCACCTGATTATTATCATCTTTTCCATCCCCACAAGCTCGCTCCACTGGTCGGGTAACTCTTCCGCATGGGGCTTTGCTGAATCGTACAGCTTCTTCCATTTGGAGATGTTCTGTTGGACGTGTTCGAACAAACCGCCAAGGTTCGGTAGTTTGGACGCCCTGACGATTTCAGACCAGGATTTGTCCGACAACCACTCCGGAGCAGGGTTGGGGTAGGGGTTATCCAAAGCGATGCCACCTGTTAGGAGGAAGCGCCATATTATGTCGTCTACCTCGCCCCTACCCTGCATGATGCCCACCGTGAGCAGCAGGGAGAAGAGCAGCTTGTCCTTCTCAAAAAGCGAGCGGCACACGTTATTGTAGATGCTGAAGTTGAAGTGAACAACGATGTTGTCGATCCTCTCAGCCACCTGATCGCTCTTCTCACTATTGGCGATGGAATTCACGTAGAGGTTGATGAACCAGGTCAGGGAGTACTGGTACATGGGGTCGATGTTGGCCAGTTCAGAGATACAAAAAAACAATATGGAGGAGTGCTCAGCCACGGGGCGGTAACCCATCCGGGTGTCATCAATCTCCTTCTCAGTGACGCTGGCAATTTTTTGCTTCTCCGTGATCTCCCCTGAGAGGATTTTGGATGAAGACAGGACCTCGATGGCGGTCTCGTCCTCCAGGATATTCCCCTCAGAGGAGAGCACTTTTAAAATCTTATCCTCGATTTCCTTCAGCTGCTTGTTGTTAGCAGCGCTCTCAAGAATGAGCTGGTTCTTCTTCTCCTCCAGCTCAGGTTTCTCTTTGGCCGCCACGAGCCCTAGCAGCTGGTCCTGCAGGCCTTGCGGCGTGATCATGAAGTTCAGCAGACAGACTTTGACCGCGACCTCAGGGAGGTAGTGAGGGTTCCTCAGTCCGGTAGTTATGTACAACAAAAAGTCTTTGGCATATTCCACGATATTCTCTCCGATCTTGATGTACTCCACGCCCTGCTGCCTGAAGGTCTGCTTCAGCAACACGGGTTCAAGCACCGGATCCAGCTCCTCGCCAATGTTCTCCAGAAGAACCGGGGTTCCAAATCGGATGCAGTTCTCCAGGATTCTCACGTAGTTTCCATCAGACAGTTTGATGACGGCCAACTTATTGGCCTTCTCCATGTTCTTCACCCACTTGTTGGCTTGACCCTGAGGGTCAATCATGAGGGGCCACCGACGGGAGTTGAAGACAATGATGCCGTTGTCTATGGAGAAGGAGTCCACTGGCAGTCCAGCGATCTGCCACGCCCGGATGGCCACCTGGTTCCCCAGACAACTGCTGAGGGTGAAGACCTCAGAGCAGGGGATCGCCCTGTTCCTGCAGAGGGCGTGCCACTCCTCCTGGCACTCGGTCCGGTAGTCTACCGTAAACGCTCCCAGGTAAGATACGATACCAGAGGAGAGGAGGATGTCACCTGTCAGGTTGATGTATCTGCAGAAGATAAATCAGTGTGATAATTACTAAAGTTCAGACAAACCACACATCATGACTTATGACTAAAACAATGTAAAAAAAAACTTAATGCAATTTATGAAAAATACAGGCAGTAAGGATTACCAGAATCACTATATATTTATAAATTAATTGTATTATTATTATTATTATTGTAATATACAAGATATTACGGTAAATTACCACACAAAACTGATAAAATGTCAACCTTTTTACAGTATTTCACAAATATTTACCATATCTTTAGCTTCCTATTTCTGTTCTCTTGCTAAATGATTAAAGTTCTTTATCTAAGTTTTTAAACCTGCATAATCTGTTAATAATTAATACAGAATTCTACTTTTACGGTAATAATTTGCTTGTAACATTATGGTATTTCTCCGTTAATTTCACCCAAAGGTTTGTGATTTCACAGTAAAATGACATCTTCGCCACATTCTGACCATAAATAATTAAGTTATTTACTCTTTATTTATTTGAGATAATTCCGTAAATCTATACGGTGGTTTACTGTTTTGAATTTTACTGTTACTTTTTTAAAATAATTTCTACAGACAATTTTTACAGTGTGTTTGTTTTTAGTAATGTCTTTGGAAATGGGCTTACAGTTTTTTGTTTTTTTTACTGTAACATGTTGTACATGGTCACTGTATCTTTTTTTTTTTTTTTTTTTAACAGTGTATGTTATTATTGTACCTAATCTCCAGCTGCCTTGCAGCCTCGGTCCATCTGTCCTTCTCTCCACCCAGTCCACCGATCAGTTTCTCCGCCCTGTCCAGCTTCTGGGAGCACAGGTTGATGTTGTCCTCCAAGCCTTGCTTCTTGGTGATCATGGCGTCCAGGTCGTCGTTCAGGCACTGCAGTCGGGCCTCCACCTTTTGCAGCTCCGCCCTTTTGACACTCAGCTTTTCCATCTGTACGGCTAACTCAGACTCTGCCTCAGCCAGCCTCACCTTCTTGGGGGCTACCTCTTTGGCGACGCGCTCATACACCTCCATAGCCCTCACCCACTTACAGAGACCCTCACAAGCAGAGGAGATTTTCTTAATAACGGCAGGGAGGAAGTCGGGGTTATCGATATACTTATCTCTGATTTTCTTTATGCACGCCGGCGGGATGTTGTCTTTATCGTAGGCTTTGAGGTTTTCCAAGAACTTCATGTCTCCTAGGAGCTTTTTTGAGGGGCCCCAGTAGTCTTCAGCCATTTTCCCTGCAACAGATTCAAATATGACAATTAAGTAACGAGGAATACCAACTCTCAAAAGCTGAACACCCCTTGAATTAAAAGTACAGTACAAGTGTCAATCAATGGCCGCGAAAATCCCCAAATCCCCAGTGTTTTACCAGCGATCCCCCTGATTGAACTCCTCAATTAAAGGTGAAGAAATGTCCGAAAAAAAGTGTTTTTTTTTCTCCCGTTAAACAGCTGGTGAGTGAAACTATTGAGTATGATATGAATAGATCTCCTTAAGTTTGTCCATCTACCAACGGTTGAGAAATTATGGCCGGAAATCCAGTTTTTTTCAGAATCCATCTGACAAAAGCGCCGGCGATGACGATTCTGTAATTTCCACGACCTTTCAGGATACCAGATAAAAATCCCAATTTAAAAGTTACGATCTTACCTGAACTAGGATCAGGTTTCCTCTCGGGTTTGATGGCCTTCATAATGCAGATGGTCTCCATGACTAGTTTGACTTGACCCGGTGGGTTCTGCATGGACTTGACCACGGTAATATCTGAAGGTTTTAAGGTGTTGAGGGCGGACAGGGCAGCATTCAGCGCAGGCATGGCTTTTGCCAACTCTCCCTCACACTCATTCTGAAAGACAAGCGGCACACAACAATCAGTGTCTGAGGCAAACCAACGTACCGCAAATACCTGCCGATCACTTTTCATACCTGGGAAAGGTAAAGGCAGATATGCTGGATCGACCAATCAATCAATCACACTTTGTCTATATAGCACTTTTGAAACACATATAATGCAACAACAAGCGTTTTACACAATAAAAAGTAACAAAAAAAACCCAAAACATTTCCCTGCCAATAAACACAAACACACAAGAAATAAGAGTTTGTAATAAACTCAAAATTCTCTCCATTCCTCAAAATAAAAATCTATACAGTATAGAAGAAGTAAAAGAGAGTATCGGAGTATAAACTAAAACACTAAACAGGAGGATTTGAGTTAAGATGAGTGGGAACAAGAAATAAATGGTAATGTATTCAAAGGAAAACAGTACAAAAGATAAAATATGTAAGCTGGTTAATAATAACAAAACCATATACCAGCTAGTGAATGAAGGAAGGAAGGAGAGAAAGAAAGAAGGAAGGGAAGAGGAAAGGAAGGGAGGAAAGAAGGGACAGACAGACGGATGGATGTATTTATTTTTATTGAACCAGGAGAATAAAAGGCCGTCCAGATCGAGGATCTCTTTTGTCATAAATTACAGACAAACGGACGGATGGAGCCTTTATTAATCTTGATTTATTGATAATTACAGTCACTTCTGCATCAACACAAATACCTTAATGGCTTGAGCTTCAGCTGCTGCGTCGTTGGCCACTTTCTCATCAGCAGACACGAGTTCTCTCTTAGCGTCCACTTCCACCGTTTCCCCCTCGATATGTTTCATCATCTTCTCCGTTTCCTTGGAGGTCTCGATGAGCTCCGGCTTCAGGGCCGTCAGCTCCTCCTGCATGACTGACACCTGGGAACACAGCGTCAAAGTGGAGGATGAAGTGTCAACCGTCCTTTGACAGGAGACAGGAGTTGAATGTAATATCGATTGACACGGTGCCTCACCTGAGACGCGGCAAACTGCAGTTTTTCCAGACCGACTACGTAGCGGTTCCTGGCCGCGTCCACCTCATTCCTCTTCATGTTGAGGAGCGATTTGTAGGTGAGGATAAGTTCGAGGTAAGAGGTGGGCGTGACGTAGTTGTGTCTCCTCAGTATGTTGTAGTACTTCTCAGACATAGAGCCAACATGTGTCTGAAAGTTCTTGCACATTTCAACAACCCTGAAATAACAGAAAATAAACCAAACTAAATATTGGCAATATTGGAGTAACGGACAGCAAACTTTGTTTTTCACAAAAAGTTCCCCTTCATGACAAAAATATGAACTACTAGAGTGAAAATAATATATATATATATCGATAAGATAGATATCCTTGTGCGGATTCATGTGAGCCAATTTGGACATAATCATACAAATGGTTGGCAATTAACAGTCAAAAAAACGGTGATTTGCGAAATAGCCCCCCCTAGTGAGCGAAATATGAACAATTACAGTAATGAGGAAGACAGTTAAATGTGACGTACACAAGTTAGATCTCCTTGGGGCGGTTTATACGAGATAAATTTGGACCAAATCGGACCAAGGTTAGGAAGTTGTGTCCGAATAACTGTGTATTTTTATGAAAATAGCTCCCCCTAGTGAGTTAAGTAAGAACTATTGGAGTAAAATATAATATATCGATGATAGATCTCCTCCAGTCGATTCCTATGCATCATATTCGGACTAAATCGGAACAAGGCTTGTAAAATATAATGCCGAAAACTGGGATTTTTATTGTGATAACAAGAAGGATCTGCGGTGGCGGCCATGACGGTTCCGTAATAACCCGGACTTCTCGGGAGTACAATAAAAATCCCTAACTCTCCTCTGCAGCCGGGAGGAGCGACGTTTCTTGTGTGTCCTAAGCCTTACTTCAGTTTGATGTCATCCTCCATCTCCACATCCTCCAAGAAGTTGTACGCCACCATCTCCAAAGCGTCTTTGGGCCACGCGTGGAACCAGTCGATGGTGCAGCAGTTGATGAGGGAGGGGAACATCCTGAGGCGGTTCCGAAACGCGTCGCCGATAGGGCTCATGGCTGTTAAAAACAAGAAGTCACAGTTACAGCTGGTCGGAAAGCCTCCCATCACAGAGTGAAGGTGTGAAGGTTCCTACCGAGAACAATGTGCAGGTTTGCCTTCACGCGGTCGATGAAGTAGTTGTACATGGACAGCGGGGTGGCGTCGATCTTTTTGCCCTCAACTCTGGCGATTCCCTGCATTTTGTCGATGACGTCGGCGCGTTCGTCTGCGGGAAAGATGTTCGGCACATCCCCGGTGTTGAGCAGCATGTTTATGTCCTCCAACATCGCCTCATCCTTAATTTGGCTGTCGTTGAACAGGAACACCAGGTTCTTCCCCTCCATGCCCGCTTTAAGCATGATCAACTTCACGTCGTCACGCCAGTCCGTCATGCTGTAGTTCTTGGTCAGCTCGATCTGGAACAGGACGTAATCGCTGATGAAGGTGGCCAGCTTTGTGGTGCTCTGACGCCCGGAGCCGCCGATGCCGACCAGCAGTAGGTGGCCGTTGTCTTGTTTCAGCACGCGACAGATGCGGGAAATGTGCTCGATGGCGAATTTGAACATGACGAGCGCCATGGGAGCCTTGCTGGTGCTGTTGTGCTCCTCCAGGTAGAACTGCATCACCTCTTGCAAGGCAGCCAGGTCAGTGATTTCATTGTAGGCGTTAGCATCCGAATCCGGCTCGGCATAGTCGCCGAAGAAAAGGCCGCGGACACTCTCATCGGACACCGTGCCGTCTATGCTGAGGTGGCTGAGGAGCTGAACAACAAACGAGAGTCGGATTAAAGATGAAAGATCTTGATGATCGCACATAAACAACACAAAGTCACAATGTTTAGAGGTCCGTTTATCGTTTTGGTTCGATTCTCAGAAGACTTGCTCCTGGCTGTCATCCCTGGGTGAGTCGGACACTGACACACAGATGCAGAAAGAGTTACTGAAGGTGATTTGTGTGTCTAGACAAAGAAAATCTTTAAATTGATTCACATAAACTGAATGGGTGAGTGTGGCGGGGGCAAATCTTGGCCGAGGGGTATGTCCTCGAGAAGCCCTCAATCCACTCAATCTCCACGATTGACCTCCTCAAATTAAATGTGATTTTGTAGAACAGCTCCCCCTGGTGGGTAAAATATGATATATACTAGATAAACCTCCTCCGGGAAATTCTGGCGCAACAAATTTGGACCAAATTGAAACATTTTTGAGAAATGATGGCTGGAAATGTTTGGAGGTCAAGCTCCCCCCAGTCTAATGTTCTTCCTCACACTAAGCTCTTTCTGCTCTTTGATCCTCCAAAGGATCCGTCGACGCAGCGGCGGCGACTTTACGTGGATGTCATGACTGCTGTGTGTGTGTGTGTGTGTGTGTGTGTGTGCATGTGTGTGTGTGTTGTGTCATCAAATACGTACCTTGTCCACATTCTGCCTAAAATAATTTGAGGTTCTTTCTTTGACAATTTCAAAGAATGTCTCTTTGTCCTCGTTGTCGATCAGTCGGTCGTAGAAGACCCGGTAGACCTCGTGGATCCAAAGGCGGATCAGTTTGTCCCCTTCCTGAAATAAAGGACCAGCAGACATGAGGACACAGCAACACGTTCATGAACGTTTCAGATCATCATCTCACCACTGGCTCCAACCTCACCTGCATGTGAGTGTATGGCGCCAGGAGCGTGCCGCCGATCACTCGAGAAAAGTCTCGCAGGTTGAAGATGTAGTGGGACTTGGAAGGGGTAGGCAGGAAGCTGTGCACGGCGTCTTTATAGACCGCCATGGTGGCCTGGACCATGATTTTACCGAGCCTTAGTGAAAAAGAAAAGTACATCTGTTTATGGAATTCCACCACCGTGACAAAGTAACACACGTCACACACGTTACCTGTAGAAGGAGGCATCAAAGCCTTTGCTGAAGTGCCAGTCAGTTATGGAGGTGAAGATCTTGCTCAGCGTTTCATCATCAAAGGAATCGATTGTGACGACACTCAAGTGGCGAGTCAAGCGTCCTGGTGTTAAAAAACACTTGTTGGTACCGGAAAACCTCACAATTATCGTTGACTTTTAAGATATTACTGTTAATAATAAACTTGATTTGCGTCACACTTTCTGAAAACAGTTGGAAGGAGCTTTGAGACGCCAACAACGAAGGAAGACTTTAGAGGTTTAGAGAATAAATGTCTCTGGCGGCTAAGAATGATGCTAATTTGTCATTATAATAAGGAATGCACTGAAAAGGGATATTGACAGATTCGTAATTGAATGTACTATATGTAGTGATTAGGAAATAACTGTTTGTTTGATAAACCTGATTGAATCACGAAGGACTTGCATGAACTTCAGTAACATTTTACAGGATTCAGTCAAGACTGAGATGAACTGATGCGATCAAATGTCTGTGAGCTGCATTAAAACTCAAATCTCCGTTTCTGCTCACGTTGTTTGCACTCGGCAGGTTTTCTTTGGATTGTATTATCTAAATCATGGAAAATATTTTTTTCCCGATTTAATGGGTTTCTTTCAGCACTAAACAATTCTGCTCATCCAACTTGGTTCATGCAGCTGTATTCTGAAGAAGCTGGAGACCTGAAAAGGTTCTTTGGCTCCACCCTGAATACAATAAATAATACCAGATGAGATGAAATGAAGAACTTCTACTGATCAGAGCCAGATCTGTTTGAGGAAAGGGGTCCAAGACGTTTCTTTAAAATAGAGATGGACTTTTGGACCAGGAAGAGAATTAATTCTGACTTATTTTCATCAGGTTTGAGAGTCTTAAGCGACTTCCAGCACTTTAATCTCAGACAAACAGGAAGAGACATCTGTTTATCGTCGGCATAACAGTGATACTGGATTCACTGTATATGCTGTACAGTCATGGGCCAAGGGTGGAGCCCTGGAGCACACCTCAGGTCAATGCAGCCACCAAGGAGGAGGCGTTAATATAGGGGACCATATAGAGAGGATTTGGACCGTTATAAAGCGATTCTTCTAACGCCCGCCAACTTTTCAAGATGATTCAATAGGATTTCAGGATCTACGGTATCAAAAGATGAGCTAAGATCCAAATCAGCTGCCAGTAAGGGACCGTCGATGTATGCATCAGACTCACTTATTCATAAAAGACATGAGCTGTGAGTTGGTAGATTTCTCCAAAACCTTTAGAAATTGAGTAAATTTTGTCAACGGTACCTGAAATGTCATTTTTCCCACCACCAGGGGGCCCCATTGCAGCCAGAAACAGCACATCCACGATGTTCAGTCTGGAGGTGTCCTTCATGTCGTACCAGTGATGGTGGTCAATCCACTGCCTCAGAAGCTCGATTGGGGGTTGAGCGCCGTAGATTTCCTTTGCCGGCATGTTCAGATCATCTGTGGAGAAGAGAAAACCACAGCCACTAGCATTGTGCTCCTTATTTGTTCATCTCTGTAGGGCGTTTGAATTGGTCGTCCAAAATGTTGTTGATCCGAGTCAGTGTGTTTAATCAGAGGGACACAAATCCGAATTTCTCCCAGCAACTAAAGCCGTCCCACAGGGTTCCATTTTGGGACCTATTTTGTTTTCAATTTGTATCAATGATCTGGGTAAAGGTTTTAAAGCAAGAACACCTTTCTATGTTGATGACGGCGTGATCTACACAAATGCTATCACCACAGCTCGCACTGCATTCCAGTCATGTCAGTCAGCTCTGCTGACATTAAAAGCTGCGCCGAGCGCTCGGAACAATTTACAAAAGCAGCCAAAATTGGATTCTCTTAGATGAACTGAAAGATTTAAAAAGCCCCATAAAGGAAGACGTGGGATTTCTTTTTTCTGAAGTGAGCTTGTGTTGTTTCACGGTGGATGTTTTTGTATGACATTTTGTATTTGTTTCATTTTTAAAAGCTGTTTCTGATCCTACCAACATAGATGATACACTTCTTTCCGATTGGAGGTCCGAACACGCCCTTTCTCCTTCTATCCAGCTTGGCCATAATGATGTCTTGGGTCTGATTTGCTGAGGTCCGGGCGGAGAAGTTGATGCAGTTTGGTGTGTACTGCTCTTTAGGCAGCTTCACCAGGAAGCTTTTGTTGATGACAGATTTCCCAGTGCCAGTCGGGCCGACGAACAGCATCGGAATTTCATGGTCCAGGTAGCTTTGCAAGAAAAACAGCTGGCGAGTCGTCTCCATGGTCGGAATAATAAGATCCGACATCTGGTTAGGAAGGAAGGAAGGATAGATGGATGATGAGAGAGAGAGAGAGAGACAGACACACGTACAGACGGACAGACGGACAGACAGATGGCGAGACAGATAGGCAGACAGCAAGAGAGAGAGACACAGACAGACAGATTAACAAACAGATAGACAGTGAGAAAGAGACACAGACATATAAACAGACAGACAGATATTCACTATTGCAGCTTCAGCGTTGCTTAATATCAAGCAAACATTTCCATCTTTATTCGCCGTAGAAGAATCAAACTCACCTTGGCTGTGGGCAGAATGGTGTTTTCTTCTGTGGTGACTGAATCGGTCCAAACTCCCCACTGGCCTTGTCCTTCCTTACGAAAGTAGTAGTCATAGACGGAGCCTGTAAAGCAGTCAGGAAACATCCGACACCACACCGACATTAAAGTTCTATCTGTATTGTAACCACTACACACATGATGAATCTTTAACTGAATGCAGTGACCTCTCTCGGGGAAGAGCTCATTCTTCTTGAGCTTGATTTTCTTGGGCCGAGGGTTTTCTTCATCCAAGCCAGAGATCAGATTGCGGTAGAAGACATCAAACTTCTTCCGACTCTCCCCGGTGATGGTCCCACCCAGAGTCCAGACCGCTGCGAACAGGAAGAGACCCTGCAGCCAGTTGCTTATCTGCTGGCTGGACATCGGTGTCTCGCTTTCTCCTGAGGCGGCAATTTCATCTAGACGCGTGAAGACACGTTAACCGACAAGCAGAGAACGGATAAACGTAGAAATGATCAGTCGGATGTCTTAATTCTCACGAACCCATGAGGCAGGTGTACAACTTCATGAGACTGTAGGACAGGTGGATGGCAGATGTCGGAACAACAAAGCGGCAATTTCTGTCTATGAAGTTGAGGCAGGGCTGAACGAGCCAATTAAACAGGACCTTTATCTGCGGGACAAAAGAACGCCACAGAGGCAGAAGACAAACACAAAACCTGTCATGTGACATTCTAAAGGACCTAAATATCACAAAACACCTGAGAAGGAAGTGCATGGTCGTGATCTCACCAGTTTCCTGTGTTCACTACCCAGACTCTTAGGGAGCGTGTTCATGTAGGAGTCTCTGAGAGGAGCCCATCCCAGCTGATGGGGCTCCATGTAGATCATACCACACCTTCACACACACACAGGCTCGTATTCATCAAACACTCTCCATAACTCTCAGAATGAATGTTTCCTACACGACAGCTGCTGGTGCAATTGTCTGTCTTGTATTGCTCACCTACTGACGGTGGCTGGAGAGGCTTGCTCAAGATCAGCCGTTTCGAAGATCAGACTCATCTTTTCGCTCATCTGGATGATCTCACCACTCATCAGACAAAGCTGGCGGTGAACAAGACAGAGAGTTAATGTCTAAAAACTCAAAAAACAAAAGCTGTGAATGTCCACGCCAAATGAAGCTGTAGCCGAAAGTTTGCTAGCTCACTTTAATACCTCTTTAACCGATGCTCGGTCTAAAATACCTGCCTCACGTTCCAGGGCTTCCCTTCATATCATGCCTTGAACACGCAATCCACCTGATTGAACTCCTCAAACTAAATTTGAAGTCATGGCTTTTTAGTGTTTCTCCCTAGTGAGTAAAATATGAACTATAAGAGTAAAATATGATGTACAAGATAGATCTCCTGGAATCGATTCAAACGCACCAAAATCGGAACTAAATCGGAACCAACATTGGAGACTTTATAGCCCCAAAAGTTTGGAAGACTAAACTCCCCCTAGCGTCGAAACTATACAACCAACCTTTTCACCCCTGTTCTTCCTCGCACTACAGGGTATGCAGTTTTAAAATATGAGAATGATCCATGAAATGGGTTTTGCTAACAGGGTGGGCATGAAGGGTCTAAGTGACGAGAGCAGCAATGATAATTCCATAATATCCTCGACTTCTCGGGGATATGATAACATGGCGACTTCATCTTCATCATCATCAGCCAAACATCTTACTGCCATTTCCCTCCATTCATCTAGTTCCTTCCAGTACAGCTGGTTTGCACGCCCCCCACCTCCACCCAGCGCCCACAGTGTCCATCAGTCTCCTCATTCATCAGTCTCAGCGGGGTCATTAGCCACCCCCACCATATATCTCTATACTCCACGAGGGTCAGACACCCTTCAAACAACTTGAGCACCAAACACTTTCTAATGGACAAATGATCACACATCATCAGTTGTATTCTGGTAAAAGTAGATTAAACTTCTTTATTTTAGTTGAAGGGAAAGAACATCCTTTGAAAGTATAAAATTAGAATATAGCCCTTTGAAGGACGTACTACAAGACGTTTTTGTCATTTTTAAAAACCTAACTGATTCATATAAACGTAATTTCAACATCGGCTCCTGTCATTCACCAAGTGAATTCAAGTTGTGTACCTATTAGCCCATCACAGGACCGTGTACTCCACTACCTCATCACAGGGCCGCGTACTCCACTACCTCATCACAGGACCGCGTACTCCACTACCTCATCACAGGACCGCGTACTCCACTACCTCATCACAGGACCGCGTACTCCACTACCTCATCA
>VRLP01007256.1:0-22883 GCA_009660295.1 Lophius piscatorius | reverse complement strand
GGGGTCTAGGAGACAGGTTCTAGTAGGGACGGGGTCTAGGAGACAGGTTCTAGTAGGGACGGGGTCTAGGAGACAGGTTCTGGTTGGGATGGGGTCTAATCTGATTGTTTTAATTTTTATTGGGTTTTTGTGTAAAATCATTTTGTAATCTGACTTGAATAATGAAGGTGGTCGGGGGACAGAACCGGTCTCTGTGTGTTTTGGGCTGGGTAACTCTAAAGGAGGGGCAGAGAGGCGTGTAAGACTGCGTCTCTGTTACCTGGTCTCAACCCTGTGATGTCATCACCTCTGTGAGGTCATCAACTCTGTGAGGTCATCAACTCTGTGATGTCATCAATCCTATGACGTCATGGTGCTGTGCTGTGTGAACCAGCGGTTGAATGATGACATGCAGCTAAACGTGCCGTCGCTGGTCAGATTGAGAGGAATCAGAAGAATCGATCCAGTTTGACTCTTGGGGAAGGGTTAAGCAGCTGGTTCTAATGTTGTGGCTGAACGGTGAAAGCCCTGAGTAAGGGCTTTCACCGTTTGTTCGTCGCTGACTCACGTTTCTCCTCTCTGTGATGAAGCGGCGGCGGAGCAGGAAGCTGAGCAGGAAGCCGGCGTGCAGCTTCCTGCGGATATGTTCTACGACTATGAGGAGCTCCGCTCCAGACCGTCTGTTTCTGCCGACTCGGACCTCCCGGAGGACCTCCTGATCCTCTCGTATCCTTCTGCTTTCAAGTGTTCTGAACAAAGTCCATTTCAACTATTCGTGAAAAGAATAGATTTGTGTTTTTGGCCGTCAGTGATTTGTCCCGACAGAACAGGACGGTCCATCCTCTACTGTTAATACAGAGTTCTATAGAGGGTTCTACAGTGTCGTAAGTACCGCACACAAGTCACGGCGATGAAGAGGAAGAGTTCTGACCCAAATACGACCTGTTTTCATCTGGCTGATTTCTTTTTTAATTCATTTAAAAAGTTCTGCCCTCGTTTGAAATGAGTTCATTCCCCCATTAAAAGTTTTCAGAATAAAACAGGTCCAGTTTCGGTTCTGCCTCTTCTCGTGAGCAAACGGTTAGCCTTGGTTCTAATCCCAACCTGAGTGTCTGTGTCCGTGTGGGTTCTCCGGGTTCCTTTTTCATAAATTCAAGTTATCAACTATATAATATCAAGTTTTCAACCTGAAATCAGAAAACGACACGTTAAAAATGTTTGTGGCTGTAGAAACGTTCATTTAGAGAATCCACTCGATAAAGTTCTCTACTAGTCAGGCCTCCAGTGGTTCTGTGGGCCTCCAGTGGTTCTGCTGCCGGTCCTCAGTGGTTCTGTGGGCCTTCAGTGGTTCTGCTGCCGGGCCTTGACTCCGTCCCTCAGACACTCCTTTGGTTTCGACAGCAGACGGCGGGGGAACCTGCAGCTGCTGGACGAGAACACTCTGATGTTCATAGCAGGAAACCTTCTGGTCCTGCTGGACGTCAACACCAGGGAGCAGAGATACATGCGCTCCTGCAGCGGAGGAGGAATCGGCTCCATCACGGTGAGATGAGACGAGACGAGGGGAACGATCTGACTGACCGTTTGACGTTTCACTGACAGGTTGATATTTGACTGACAGGTTGACATCTTTGTTTTTGATGATGTTTTTAGGTTCATCCCAGCAATGAGTTCTTCGCCGTGGCCGAGAAGGGAACCCAGCCTGACATCATCGTCTATGAGTATCCATCGCTACGACCCTACCGCATCCTCAGAGGTACAGGGGACTCTCAGTCCAGCACCTTCTGATGGTCACGACCTTCATGATGGTCACCATGGTCGTGTCTGAACCTTCATCTCTGCAGGCGGGACCCAGCGGGCCTACAGCTTTCTGGAGTTTGACCCGGAGGGGACGCTTCTGGCCAGTGTGGGGAACTCACCCGACTTCATGCTGACGTTGTGGGACTGGAGGCAGGAGAAGGTGACGCTGAGCTGCAAGGCCATCTCTAAGGAGGTCTTCAGAGTGAACTTCTCGCCCTACAACCCAGGGCTGCTCACATCATCAGGATCTGGACACATCAAGTAAAGACCCCAATCCTCACCAAACTCTGACCTCTGAGGAAACTGTGTCTCAACTGTGTACCGAACGTAACATGAAACAAACTCCTTCACCCGCTGGAATATCGGTTGATTTTGGCATAGTGTGCTACTGGTGAGACCTAGGAGCCAACTTCCTGCTTCTGAAGATGGTCTACTGAAGTGATGATGTGGGGATCAGGTCTGGGTGGGTCCAATCCATCTGGAGCCAGTTCTCCATGCAGAACTTTGGTAGTTCCTAGGTTTTAGTCTCTAAGGGGTGGGACCTCGTTTCCAAGGGGGCGGAGCATCTTTCACACGGACCCAGCTGGTGTTGGAGAACCTTTTGGGTCAATAAAATAAAATGTCCATTTGAAACTTGCATTTTGTGTTTAGTCGGGTTGTTTATGTTAAAGTCCGTTGGCTCTGAGGTGGACCGAGAAGAATCCAGTACTTTTTCCCAGTACACTCTGTCCAGGACCAGGAACTGTGACTTCCTGGAGTCTTGTTGTCTTCGTGACAACCATTGAAGACTGTAGCCCCCCTCAAATGTTTGTGTTTGTTGATGGTTTCATCTGTTCTGTCTGTCAGGTTCTGGAAGATGGCCAACACCTTCACGGGTCTCAAACTGCAAGGCCTTGTGGGACGTTTTGGCAAAACTCCAGCCAGTGACATTGAGGGCTATGTGGACCTCCCTGATGGAAAGGTCGGTGTTCTGGTCTTCTGAGGACCACCGCCCCGCTGCTGAAGCAGGAACCTTCAAACCTTGAGTCATTCCAGAAGTTTTAAAGTAAAAAACACTCAAAGGGGAGCAGCTTCATTTTTAAGGCTCATTTTATATTCTTGCACTTATTTACTCACTCGACCCCGGCTCAGTGGGTGGAGCGGCCGTAGCTCAGTGGGTGGAGCGGCCGTAGCTCAGTGGGTGGAGTGAATGTCTCCCAATGGGAAGAGGGGCAGGTTGGCAGTTTGAGCCCAGCAGTCTGAATTTTGTAGTGTCCTTGAGCGAGACCCTGAACCCGGATACTTCCTGTTGGCGGCAGAGGCTCCGCCCACTGCCCCTCAGTGATTGGTCAAATGCGGAGAAAAGGTGTGGTAGTGTTTGTCCTGTCGGTGATACGATGTAAATGTC
The DNA here is from genome assembly GCA_009660295.1 of Lophius piscatorius. Classification (NCBI taxonomy): domain Eukaryota; kingdom Metazoa; phylum Chordata; class Actinopteri; order Lophiiformes; family Lophiidae; genus Lophius; species Lophius piscatorius. Next base: position 19,717 of record VRLP01007256.1, on the reverse strand, counting down.
TTTTCCGTGGACACGTTGATTTAAACTCCTCTTTGGTTTTAATTAACTCCAGGATCATAATTACGACATCTGTCGAGGTTTTTCTCCTGTCCCATAATTCCAGATGTGTTGCTGCCTCACAGCCGCGTCCGTTTCAATCTCTGTTTAAACAAAAATGAAATTCACATCTGAAAATATATTATGCAAAGATGAAATTACCTATATAATTGAACATGTAGGGATATGTGGCTGGATGAATGAGTGGATGAATGGATAGATGTGTGGATGGATGAACGGATGAATGGATGAAGGAATGGATGAGTGGATGAATGGATGGATGGATGAACGGATGAATGGATGAAGGAATGGATGAGTGGATGAATGGATGGATGTGTGGATGGATGAACGGATGAACGGATGAAGGAATGGATGAGTGGATGAATGGATGGATGTGTGGATGGATGAACGGATGAATGGATGAAGGAATGGATGAGTGGATGAATGGATGGGTAGACATATGGATTCATCAATGGTTGGATGGAGGAACTGGAGTTTATCAGCTCCTGTGCCTTAGATCTGATGTTCAACCAGTCATGTTCAGCTCACAGGTGTCCCTCCACTCCTGACCTTTGACCTCCTGTCTCCTCTCTCCCCCTGTCAGGTGGTGTCTGGCTCCAGCTGGGGCAACATGCTGCTGTGGGAGGGCAGCACCATCAAGGTGGAGATCTGCCGTAAGGGGGGGCGTAGGTGCCACAACGGCTTGGTCCAGCCGTTTACTTTAGAAGACGGACAAGTGATGACGATGGGTTCTGATGGTGCGGTCCGGGTAAGAACCGGGCCCAGAGCAGAACCGCTGTCATATTCATTATCCTTCTAATTGTACACAGTACAGTGATGGGAGTTCTGTTCACAAATCAATGCCCAACGGATCAAAGTTTATCTTCAAAGGGAATTTCTGATCAAATAATCAAATGAACAACAAAATTAAAAATAAGACGATGATGATGATGGTTTTATTTATTTGATAGTTTGTGATGATGTACGTCAGGATGACTGTAGCAACAGAACAAATATAGAAACAGCGCTTATTATACTCCATAAAACATGCATGATTGTACATGTTAGACATTTATACCCCATGTTAGACATTTATACCACATGTTAGACATTTATGCCACATGTTATACATTTATACCACATGTTAGACATTTATACCACATGTTAGACATTTATGCCACATGTTATACATTTATACCACATGTTAGACATTTATACCACATGTTAGAACTTTAAACCACATGTTATACATTTATGCCACATGTTAGACATTTATACCACATGTTAGACATTTAAACCACATGTTATACATTTATACCACATGTTAAACATTTATACCACATGTTAGATATTTATACCACATGTTAGACATTTAAACCACATGTTATACATTTATGCCACATGTTAGACATTTATACCACATGTTATACATTTATAACACATGTTATACATTTATGCCACATGTTAGACATTTAAACCACATGTTATACATTTATACCACATGTTAGACATTTATGCCACATGTTATACATTTATACCACATGTTAGACATTTAAACCACATGTTATACATTTATACCACATGTTAGACATTTATGCCACATGTTAGACATTTATGCCACATGTTAGACATTTATACCACATGTTAGACATTCATATTTTGCACATTTTTGTGTGCAATAATATGTATATGAATATAAAAATAATAAGTATAATAATAATTACATAAAATAAAAATATTACTGTTTGTGGTCCAGACCTAGCAGAGGTTCTGATCCTGTGTGATTCTTGTGGATGTGATCCGTGGAACCGAACCTTCTCTGCGCCCCCTGCAGGCCTGGGACTTTGAGAGTCTGGATGTTGCTGACAGCGACAGCAGCATGTTTGAGATCGAGCCTCTGAACGAGATGGTGGTTGCAAACTACGTGTCCCTCTACTCCATGGTGAAGAGCTGCCAGCTGGACTCCCTGGTCTGGTTCGCTCAGGTCAGAAGGTCAAAGGTTATTGTTTGTGACACGTGATGCGGCCTCAGCTGACGTGGAAACTGCGATCTTACAGGATTCTAACGGAGCCATATGGAAACTGGACCTGTCCTTCACCTACACGGTGAGTTTCCGGCACCGACCTTCTGCGGTTCCTTGAGATGTTTGTTTATTTATCACTTCATTCCTCTAAACTTTATTGTCACACAAGCTGCTCAACAGTTTTGGGCGGTTGTGGCTCAGTGGGTGGAGCGGCGGTCTGCTGATCGGAAGGTCCTAAGATAGCCGGTTTGAGCCCCATCTACATGTGGTATGGTCCTTGAGCAAGACCCTGAACCCAACAGGCTCTTGAAAGGCTCCGCCCACTTCTGTGTCAGGGATGGTGGAATGCAGAGAAATAATTTCACTGTGTTGTTGTTCTATGTGTGACTGTTTGTGATCAATAAAGGATATATTGTGTTTATTTACACACAGGCGTTATTGTTATTAACAGTCTGCGTCCTGCATGTAGGCCCCCGATCCGGAGTGCCTGTTCTCCTTCCACGCCGGGCCGATCCAGGCCATGGATGTGTCTAAGATCTCCCACATGATGGCCACGACGGCGCTCGACCGTGAGTCACACGCTCGTACACTTACTACACATCTTTCCACACACTGACACAATGTCCCGCCTCTCCAGGTTCAGTCAGAGTCTTTGACTTCCTGTCCAAGAGAGAGCTGACCACCTGTCGCTTCAATCAGGGTGGAACCGCCATCTGCTGGGCTCCGCCTTTGGTAAGGGGTTCGAGAAGATATCGCGCCACCACCTGTGGTGCAGGCTGACAGAAGACTGTCCTGATGTTTGTCTTTTAGGTGAACCGGGATGGGGGCTTACTGGTGACGGGCTTTGAGGACGGGGTGGTCCGCTTACTGGAATTGTACGACCCTCAGAAGCTCCAAGTGGAATCTGGGCCCACCCCCAAAGGAGCGGCCAAGCTGCAGCTGAGACAGGCCTTCAAACCCCATAATGCACCTGTCACAGCTGTTGCATATAAACCGGATGGAACGCTTTTGGCCTCAGGGGTAAGAAAACGGTTTCTTCGTGAGGAGAACCAGCGAAACCTGCATTCCGTGGTCGTGCTTGTTTTCAGAACGTCTCAGCCGTAGGTTAGCTTCATGTATTCTGGCGGAACACCTCTGTACAGACCTGAAGACCGGGTCCAGGTCAGTCTTCAGGCATGGAGAAGCATCGCCATCAGGAGAGGCAAAGCAGGCAAATGTTTTAACTCAAAAAGTTAGCTACCATGCTAACTGACTGCTAGCTCATTGAGAATAATGTGGTTGGTTTTGTTTCTGGCTCTTAACTCAAGAACTATTCCATGTTTGTGCACAAAACTCTCCACATACAATTACCATCAGCTGTTTAGGGAAACCATCGCATTTACATCTATTTCCCTGAAAAGTCTCGGATATTATGGAATCATCGCCTCGCCGGCTCCATACTAGGTTCATATAAATGGACTGGAGGAGATTTTATATCTTATATACATTTATTCTACTTTAATACTTCATATTTTACTACAAATTAGAAAAAATCTTCAAAAAATCTTCAAAAAATATTTTATGGACCTTTTTAAATTGTTTCCCCCCAGAGACCTCAGTGTGAGGAAGAACTGGATTGATTTTGTGTAAGCTCAGGCGTACATTTCTTGGACATTTAGTCCATATTTGGTGCGGCTGAATCAACTTGAGGAGGTGAATCTGGTGTAGGTCATGTTTTTACACTAGTAGTACACCTTTTACTCACTAGGGGGAACCTTTCTACTCTCACTCTACGTGAGAGGAGTGAGAGGAGCGAGAGGAGTGAGAGGAGCGAGAGGAGCGAGAGGCTAAAAGGTGCTTCTCCTCCTTTCACCATTCTTTCCCCCAGAGCTCGGACGACTCGGTGTTCTTCTTCACTGTCGGGGAAACGTATGACCCCGTCGGCTTCGTCTGCGTTCCCGGTCCAGTTCAGGCCCTGGAGTGGTCTCCTCATTCTCAGGTAGGCCTGGGTTCTGACCCACTGGCAGCTCTCAAACACCTGATGGAGGATTATGGGCTGGACCTGATTCTCTCACCATTTCATCCAGAGTGAAAACACGCTGCTCATCCTGTGCCAGAGCGGTCACGTGCTCGAGATCCAAAGTCCAGACCCGGTGGCCCAGAAACCGGCCAACACCTTTGAGCTGGAAGGACTGCCCAGCAGGTTTTTCAGGTTCAGGAGCATCAAATCTCGAATCAGGGTGCGTCTCAGCTTTGGGTTGGAGGGTTTGTGTTACATCCATGTGTGTGTCGTGTGATCCAGTCCCGCCGCCATCAGAGAGATCCTTCAGAACTTTGATCCGTGACCTTCGTTTGTTGGCGTGTTTTAGAGAGAGGAGGAGGTTGTGAGGCGTGTAGCTGAAAAGGCGAGGAAGAAGAAAGAAAAGGAGGAGGATTCAGATAAGGAGGAACAAGACGAGGAGGAGGAGGAGAAGGAAGAGGAAGAGCTGCCCCCCATCTACATTCCAGAACCTCCAAGTCCAATCTGCTGTGGTTTCTACTCCCAGCCAAACCAGTTCTGGCTCTCTGTGGTACACACACACACACACACACACACACACACACACACACACACACACACATTTATATACACACACACACACACACACACACACATGCATACACACACACACACACATACACACACACACTCATACACACACACGCATACACGCACACACACTCATACACACACACGCATACACGCACACACACTCATACACACACACGCATACACACACACATACACACACACGCATACACACGCACATACACACACATACACTCACACACACACACGCATACACGCACACACACTCATACACACACACGCATACACGCACACACACTCATACACACACACACTCATACACACACACACATACACGCACACACACTCATACACACACACGCATACACACGCACATACACACACATACACACACACACTCACATACACACACACACGCACACGCACACACACACACGCACACACACACATACACGCACATGCACACACACACTCATACACACACCCACACGCACACGCACACACAAGCACACACACAAACACTCACACACACACATAAACACTCGCTCACACACACACACGCACACATACACACACGCACAGACACCACACACATACACACACGCACAGATACACACACGCACACACACACACATAAGCACAAGCACACACATACACACACTCACGAACACACACAAACACACTCACACACACACACACACACACACACACACTCACACTCACACTCACACACACACACACAATCTCACAGCCCCCCAGCCAGGAGTGGTTCTGGTCCCGTGAAGTCCAGCACCTGGTGTTCAGATGTTGTTTTCGAGGCGCCGTCTTCCTCACCTCCGACAGTGAAGCTGATTTTCATGACGTGTCAGAAGAACGCCGTTCTACGTTTCTGTTTCTGGACTTCACCAGAACCTTCAGTCAGCATCTATGTGTCTCTCCTGCAGGGCGGATATGATTCGGGTTTCTTGTATCACTGTAAGTTCTCTGAGAACCAGGACCAGGGTCTGGACCAGCGGCAGGACGAGCCTTTTAACTTCCTGCCGGTCCAAGAAGCAGACGATGACCCCATCAGCTCCATCGCCTTCAGGTCAGTGGAGGGCGGAGAATCCAAAGAACTATGAGGGGAGACTCAGGACCCGCTCTGTTAATCCAGACTTACTCTGATCAGCCATTACATTATAACCAGGGACTGGTCAAGAGAATAACAATGATGATCTGGTTTCAGTGGTAACGTGTTGGGGCTGGAATGTAGTGGGGGAACATTTTGTCTATGCTTAACAAGGTCCAAACTTCAACGACTAGAGAACTGGGTCGGATCATGTCAAGAACTGCAGGTCTAATTTGGTGATCCTGATCTGAAATGGTTAGAACGCACCAAAGTGGTCTAAGGATGATGGTCATGGGGACCGAAGCCTAGCCGGTGTTGTCTGATTCCTCTCAGTGACATCACAGTGACATCACAGTGACATCACACTGACATCACACTGACCACACTGACATCACACTGACATCACACTGACATTACAGTGACATCACACTGATATCACAGTGACATCACACTGACAACACACTGACATCACAGTGACATCACAGTGACATCACACAGACATCACGGTGACATCACGGTGACATCCCACTGACATCCCACTGACATCACAGTGACATCACACTGACAACACACTGATATCACAGTGACATCACGGTGACATCCCACTGACATCCCACTGACATCCCACTGACAACACACTGACAACACACTGACATCACACTGACAACACACTGACAACACACTGACATCACACTGACATCACAGTGACATCACAGTGACATCACAGTGACATCACAGTGACATCACACTGACATCACACTGACATCACAGTGACATCACACTGACATCACACTGACATCACACTGATATCACAGTGACATCACAGTGACATCACAGTGACATCACAGTGACATCACACTGACATCACACTGACATCACACTGACATCATGGAGCTGGTTTGGCGGAAGAACAGAGACTTAGACAATATTTGTCAGGTTGTTTTAATGTTGTGGCTGAATGTTTACAGGTTGTGAAATGATGTGGAACACTGATGAAGTTTCTTCCTGGTGGTCCGTAGTTCCGACCGGCAGCTGCTCTTCTGTGGCATGAACTCAGGCTTCATCAGGGTTTACCCCCTGCAGCCTGACGACCCCGGCCTCACCTCCATGCAGGCCTACTGGACCCTCAGCGTCCACGACAACAACTACGGACATCTGAAGCACATCCGCTGCAGCCATGACGACCACTTTGTGCTGACAGCGGGCGACGACGGGAACATCTTCTCCTTCAGTCTGCTTCCTTTAGAAGAAATAAAAAAAGCTGTGCAGAGGAAGAGGGCCAAAGTTCCTGCACCCCGGGTCAGTCCTGAAGGAGGTTCTCTTTTATGTAACATTCTACTCACACATAGTAACAGACTACTCACACATAGTAACAGACTACTCACACATAGTAACAGACTACTAACACATAGTAACATTCTACTCACACATAGTAACAGACTACTCACACATAGTAACAGACTACTAACACATAGTAACAGACTACTAACACATAGTAACATTCTACTCACACATAGTAACAGACTACTCACACATAGTAACAGATTACTCACACATAGTAACAGACTACTAACACATAGTAACAGACTACTCACACATAGTAACAGACTACTCACACATAGTAACAGACTACTCACACATAGTAACAGACTACTCACACATAGTAACATTCTAGTCGCACATAGTAACAGATTACTCACACATAGTAACAGACTACTCACACATAGTAACATTCTAGTCGCACATAGTAACAGATTACGCACACATAGTAGCAGATTACTCACACATAGTAACAGATTACTCACCCATAGTAACAGATTACTCACACATAGTGACAGACTACTCACACATAGTAACAGTCTAGTCACACATAGTAACATTCTACTCACACATAGTAACATTCTACTCACACATAGTAACAGACTACTAACACATAATAACAGACTACGCACACATAGTAACAGACTACTAACACATAGTAACAGATTACTCACCCATAGTAACAGATTACTCACACGTAGTAACAGTCTAGTCACACGTAGTAACAGTCTAGTCACACGTAGTAACAGAACACTGTGAGCATAAGAGAATATAGTAAACTCAAGCAGAGTTATTTTTTTCTGGAGGATGTTACTACCTCATGTAAAAGGATGTGGCCCACACATGATTTTTTCTACTATTTTTTACTGTGGAATTCTCAAACGTTGCTTTATGCATGATGTGGTGCAGGTTTGCCAAGGAAGTAGTGGTCATTGAACAACCATGTGAAGTTACACCTTGTTTTTACACGACCCTGACAGGAAGGTCTGGAGAAAGAGGGACTGGCCCAGGACATTGCAGACACAGCAGCCTACAGGTGAGGGTTGTTTCTCATCTTCCCTCTCTTCTTCTGACGTCTGTGTCTGACTGCTGGTATTTCAATATGTAGGTGTAGCTGTAGCTGCAGAAACACGGAAAGTTTGCTCTGACTTAACTCTCTGACCCCCGACCTCCTTCAGCATTGAGACAGCGAAGCAGAATGTGGAGAAGGACCGTCTGCATCGAAAGGCTCAGAAGAAGATTGCAGCGAAGCGGAAGAAGTTGGCTGAACTCCAGCTGAATTTCAAGCAGCTGCTGAGTGACAATGAGGGTCTGCCGGAGCATGTCCGCCTCAAATCAAAGGTACACACACCTGTGGTACACACACCTGTGTCACACCTCAGTCAAACCAGACAGCGTTACCGTAGCTTAAAGCTCGGGATCACAGCATGTAGGAGGTAGAGGCCAGTGAGGGATCCAGGATCCATCCATTTACTTCTGCTATCTGGGACCGGGTCGCGGTGGCAGCAGGCTCAGAAGGATTTTCCAAAAATCCCTCTCCCCAGGAACACTCTCCAGCTCATCTTGTGGCATCCAGTCCCTCCAGACAGTTCTGGGTCTATCCCAGGCTCCATTCTGAGCTCCTCCAGACGTCTGAGCTCCTTACCTGATTCCTGAAGGAAGCTCCTTTCAGCCGCTTGTATCCTTCACCTCATTCTTTGGGTCTCGACCGAGGGCTGGTGAACACAGGTGAGGGTCGGAACCTAGTTGAACTGGTAGATGGAGAGCTCTGCCTTCAGACTCAGCTCTCTATTCACCCCAACGGACCGGTACCACACCATCATTACTGCTGATGCTGCACTCAACCTCCTGAAGGTCTCACCGTTCCTTTTCCATCATTCCAGAACAAGACACCAAGATACTTGAACTCCTTCACTGCAGGCAGAAACTGGCCCACCTCTGAGTGGACTGTCCACCGTTTTCATGCACAGAACCTTAGATTTGGAGGTGCTGGCTCTCAAACGTCTCCAGTGCTGCTGAGGTTCAAAGACTGATGAAGCTAACAGAACCATCTGCAAACAGCAGAAATCTGATTCTACCCTCCAAAAACTGGACCATCTACTCACCTGGACTTCTTCATGGACCCCGTCCATGACCGTCCTTCATCTCCTACGATGATTGATGTGCGACTCCTCTTCAGAGAGGCGACGCAGTCGGAGCTGCAGAGTCAAAGCTTTCCGTGTCCCAGTGTCCCGTTAACAAGCTTCACAGCTGTTCTGTGTTGGAGTTAAAGAGTCAGAGTTGATCTCGTTAGTATTAACTCTGCAGTGAGGTAATCAAGCTCCGCCCACATGACAAATGAAGAAGAAGAGGAAGAAATAATTTATTGATCTCACACAGCCATACATTACTGTGTATAGTGAAATTATTTCTCGGCATCCGAACCGTCACTGAGGGATCAGGGTGGGGAAAGTTAGAGTCTGCAGGTGGTTATAATGTTATGGCCGATCAATGTATATCATACCATTACACACTACTCTGGTCTAAGTGAAGGAAGACTTTCTGTGGGGGGATGTTCTGGAATAAGAGATAAAAGAAGAACCGGAAAAATGTAACTATTAGATTGATTCTTTAAGGGAAGAGTTACGGTTCTGTAAGTTCTGTAAGTTCTGTAGGTTCTGTAAGTTCTGTAGGTTCTGTAAGTTCTGTAGGTTCTGTAGGTTCTGTAAGTTCTGTAGGTTCTGTAAGTTCTGTAGGTTCTGTTATAGTTACCGTCTACACACGTTTCAAAGGCATGAAGGCAAACCAATGCAAGATTCTCAACTGTGTGTGTGTGTATGTGTGTGTGTGTGTGTGTGTGTGTGTGTGTCTGTATTTGTGTGTGCGTGTGTGTAAGGATGTGTGTTTGTGTGTTGGCGCACGTGTGTGCGTGTATTTGTGTGTATATTTGTGTGTATATATGTGTGTGTGTATTTGTGTACGTATACTTGTGTGTGTATACATCTGTGTGTGTGTATTTGTGTACGTATACTTGTGTGTGTATACGTGTGTGTGTGTGTAGGAGCTGCAGCTGCATCAGTGTTTCAGTGAACAGGCAGAAAAGCTGAAGGCTGAGCAGATGATTGAAGTCAGGAAACAGATGAGCTGGGAGGAGGAGCGCTGCAGCTTAGCACTCAGCAAACTACAGGACGGGTACTGACACACACACACACACACACACATTAACACACACACATTAACACACACACATTAACACACACACATTAACACACACATTAACAAACACACTAACACTGACACACTAACACACACACTAACACACACACATTAACAAACACACTAACACACACACATTAACAAACACACTAACACACACTAACACACACACACACATTAACACACACACACACACACACATTAACACAAACATTAACAAACACACTAACACACACATTAACACACACATTAACACACACATTAACACACACATTAACACACACTAACACACACACACACTAACACACACACACACACACACATTAACACACACTAACACTAACACACACAAACACACACACACATTAACACACACTAACACACACACACACATTAACACACACACACACAAACACACACATTAACACAAACATTAACAAACACACTAACACACACATTAACACACACATTAACACACACTAACACACACACACACAAACACACACACACACACACACATACACACACACACACACACACACACACAAACACACACACACACACACACACATTAACACACACATTAACAAACACACTAACACACACATTAACACACACTAACACACACTAACACACACACACACTAACACACACACACACACACACATTAACACACACACACACATTAACACACACTAACACTAACACACACAAACACACACACACACACATTAACACACACACTAACACACAAACATTAACAAACACACTAACACTGCCACACTAACACACACATTAACACACACTAACACACACACACACATTAACACACACACACACACACATTAACACACACATTAACAAACACACTAACACACACACATTAACAAACACACTAACACTGCCACACTAACACACACTAACACACACACACATTAACACACACACACACATTAACACACACTAACACTAACACACACTAACACACACACACACACACTGTGTCCTCTTCTGTCTCTGACACTGGACAGTTTGAATATCGGTACCGGTACCGGCGGCCTGCGTTCTCAGGTGTTCCTGCAGACCCAGGTCTGAAGCCGGAACACTTTTTCGGCGAAGCCGTCGCTCCATCTTTCATCCGTGCGACAGCTGCTGGTTAAAACATCGTCATCTGTTTCTTTTTTCCTGGTTTAAACGGAGGAGTTTTCTCAGGAGCCAGAACTCTGGAACCCTTTTTTACAAGTTTAGCATTTTTAGGCTTCAAATTCCCACCAAAACTACGACTCTGTGAAAACAAACAACAACCGACACTCAAAAACACGGCGCTGACAGCGACCTGAAGTATGACATCATCACCCCATGACCTTCACCCCCCTCCCCCCTCTGTGTCAGGTTTGACTCTCTGAAGGCAGACGTGGTCGCCGTGGTCGCCATCTCCACTGACCACAGGATTTCCTCCTACCGCCTGCCTACGGTCACCAAGCCTTCAGCGCAGCTGAAACCTCAGGGCGAGACTGACGGGGACACCGCCGCTGCGTCCGACCGCAGGAAGGCCAGAGGTCTGCCTGGACAAGGCAGCAGCAAACTACCAGGTGATCATCATTTGTGCTTTTGTTTGACTTGTCAGAGACACGTTTGACCCATCAGAGACACGTTTGACCCGTCAGAGACACATTTGACCCGTCAGAGACACGTTTGACCTGTCAGAGACACGTTTGACCTTTCAGAGACACGTTTGACCTTTCAGAGACACGTTTGACCTGTCAGAGACAAGTTTGACCTGTCAGAGACGCGTTTGACCTGTCAGAGACAAGTTTGACCTGTCAGAGACGCGTTTGACCTGTCAGAGACACGTTTGACCGGCCAGAGACAAATTTGACCCATCAGAGACACATTTGACCTGTCAGAGACACGTTTGACCCCTCAGAGACACGTTTGACCTGTCAGAGAGACGTTTGACCTGTCAGAGACACGTTTGACCCGTCAGAGACACGTTTGACCTGTCAGAGACACGTTTGACCTGTGAAGACGCGTTTGACCTGTGAAGACACGTTTGACCCGTGAAAGACACGTTTGACCTGTGAAGACGCGTTTGACCTGTGAAGACGCGTTTGACCTGTGAAGACACGTTTGACCCGTGAAAGACACGTTTGACCTGTGAAGACACGTTTGACCTGTGAAGACACGTTTGACCCGTGAAAGACACGTTTGACCTGTGAAGACACGTTTGACCTGTGAAGACGCGTTTGACCTGTGAAGACGCGTTTGACCGGTGAAGACGCGTTTGACCTGTGAAGACACGTTTGACCCGTGAAAGACACGTTTGACCTGTGAAGACGCGTTTGACCTGTGAAGACACGTTTGACCCGTGAAAGACACGTTTGACCTGTGAAGACACGTTTGACTGGTGCGGCGGTTGTGTCCCTCAGAAGAAGGGGCGCCGGCGGCGGCGGCGGCGTCGGGCGGAGGCAAGAAGCTGGCGGATCGGCAGCTGGAGAGGCTCCGCAAGGCGACAGAGAAAGCGGAACAGGCTCGAGAACGGATCGAGAAGAGGAAGTCGGAATGGGACCGGTTGTGAGTGTCGGTTCCGGAGACGTTGTTCTGCGGCCCGTTAAAATATATGCTTTTAGATCGGAACCAATCAGGAGGATGAAACTGATCGTTAGTGTTTCAGTTACGCAGAGAAGCCGGACGAGAGCTACGAGGATCCCGAGGACATCCAGGCCATCCTGGAGGCCAAGGAGAAGATCGGAGACTTGAAGCTCAAGTCGGATAAAGACTTCACGGTACCGGTCCACCTCAGGATGAACACCGAGAGGAAGAGGGCCCAGCTCATCCGCCTGGAGAACGATGTAGTGATGAAGAAACAGACACGCACACACACAGACACAAAACATGAACACAACATACATACACACACACACTCAACACACATACACACACACACACACACACACATACATGCAACTACACACACACAAACATACACATAACATACTCAACATACACACACACACAGTTACACACACACATTCAACACACACACACACACACTCAACACACATACACACACACACTCAACACACATACACACACACACTCAACACACATACACACAACATACTCAACACACATACACACACACACTCAACACACATACACACAACATACTCAACACACATACACACACACAAACACACACACACACAGTTACACACACACACATACATGCAACTACACCCACACAAACATAAACATAACATACTCAACACACACACACAGTTACACACACACAACATACTTAAACACATACACACACACACTCAACATATACTCAGACATACACACAAACACAAACACAAACACACACCCACACAGTTACACACACACACATACATGCAACTACACACACACAAACATAAACATAACACACTCAACACACACAAATACACACAACATACAAGCACACAGACACACACAGTTACACACACACAAACATACACACAACATACTTACACACACTGACCCAGTAGCATGTAACTGGTTACTAGTTAGTTAGTTAGTTAGTAGTTAGTTGTAGGTTAGTAGTTAAGTTAAACTAAAACTAGTTCTGTCCCTGCAGATCCGTGACAACCAGACTGAGATGAACGGACGCATAATCACGTTGCGAGACAAGAAGGTTCTGCTGGTGTCTCGGTTGCGCGCTCAGGTTCAGCAGTTGGAGAACGTCCATCGGCGCCTGCCGGCCCGCCTCCGCCGACCTCCACCCTCCCTGCCCACGATGCTGCCTGAGGAAACCCCAGAGAAGAGGATGCGCTGCAGCCGCGCCACCCTGGAGCGATACCAGGCTCTGAAGGAGCAGAGGTACAGGAGGCCGGTTCTGGTTTGATCCCAGACCTAGACTAGACTCAGTTTTGAAGGATCAGTTGGTGTAGATGGTTCTGTACCAGCTTTAAGTTCAGAGGCTCAATCAGGAGATCATCTCATCCAAAACAGGATGTAAATATTGCCGGTTCTGGATCTGAGGCTCCTGAAGACTCGGTTTTAGATCATCCGCTGTGGTTGGTTCTACTTTTTAGTCCAACTTCTTCTTACGACGTGGAGAATTCATCTAGAACCTTCTGAGCCTCTTTTATTTTCCCTGGGTCATATTTTAGTCCTGCGGGTAAAAAGGGAGGAGCTCCAGGATGATGGATGGGTCACTGTCTCTCCTTCCAGTGGTCTGACCATGGAGCAGCAGGAGGAGAAAGGCGCCTCCATTGTGCTGGAGCAGCTGGAGAAGGAGATGGAAGGAAAGGAGGAGGAAGATGAGGAGCGAGGAGAGGAAGGCCGGTCAGCTTCATCTGTGGAGGAAGCCAAAGAAGAGCCAGCATGGGGGCTGAGCGAGCTGGAGGAGGAGCTAAAGAAGGAGGAGGAGATCAGACTGCTGAACGAGCAGGAGGAGCTCCTGGAGCAGGTCCATGTTGCATTCATTCATTCAACCATCGTGTTTATCTCCGTCTTCATCATCAACACATGATCTTCTGATCTTCTGATCTCCTGATCTTCTCATCTTCTCATCTTCTCATCTTCTCATCTTCGTTCAACCTTCTTCTTCCACCAGATGGATTTTTCCATGTGTCAGTTTGACGCCGAGCTGCAGCTCCTGCGTCACCAGAAGCTGCGTCTGGACTGGCAGCTGAAGCTGGCCGACCTCCAGCAGCTGACGCTCTACCAGGAGATGCTGCTCCACGAGGAGTTCAAGAAGAGGGAGGACAGCCTGCAGGAGAAGCTCAACGGACGCATCAAGGAGGAGAAGAACCTTTTGGTGAGAGAGGGTCCGGGTATCTGTTCTGTGCTTCATACTGTGTGGGTCCACAGGGCCCGGTTCCGTCCTTCAGGTGGATTCTCCACAGAATAAAGAGATGTTGTCACAACCTGGATCGGAGGTCTTCTGGGGGTCACACACCCTCCTGTCAGTGGATCAGCAGTAGTGGTCCGATCACTGGCCCTCCTGTCCCCGCAGACTGACATCGACTCTATTCCCTGAATCAACGCGACGGTGACCTCTGACCTTCATTATCACACTAAAAACTCCTGCGCTATGACCCTCCTCAAACCAGTAACGTCAGTCGTGTTGTGATGGTTCAGCTGCAGACACGATCATGATGAAACTCTGGGTCAGAACCGCATCAACGTACAAATACGAGTGACAGCCCCCCGCTCCCAAGCCGACCCCTGACGTGTCCCAGCGTCCCAACGGGACCAGTCCGTTTTCGGTTGGGTTTTCACACTTTCATTAAACGATATGACGGCAGGAGACACGTTCTGATCCTCGGAGCGGAGGTGGGCCATCACGCCGCTACAGGAACCCTCAAAGTCTCTCACCTGGGTGACGGACCCCTCTCTGCAGACAGACTGGGCATGGGCACCCACGCAAACGAAAGCGTGAATGACCCCCACAGTGAAAGTCCCTCTCTATCAGCTGATAGAGGGGCGTGTCCCTCTCTATCAGCTGATAGAGGGGCGTGTCCCTTTCTATCAGCTGATAGAGGGGCGTGTCCCTCTCTATCAGCTGATAGAGGGGCGTGTCCCTTTCTATCAGCTGATAGAGGGGCGTGTCCCTCAGGGACCTGTTTGTGCAGGTTTTCCCCGTTGTCAGTTCCCTCAACGATCCGGTGTTCCACCATTTTTACCGAACGAGCTGTTGGAGAATGAGCTCCATAGATATGGTCAATTTCTCTGTGGGTTTAAGACCATAAGTCTGGGATGTAAAGACCCCCGACTGAAACACGTGATGTCTCTGAGACGGCAGGTCTTCAGGTTTCTGGACCCTCCAGAACAGACTGTGGAGGTGTCCTTCAGAGTGAGGTTTGGAGATGGAGAGGATCTGGTGTGTTCCTGCTCTGGGCCGGTGAAGTATTTTGAATGTTTGGATGTCGGACACAAACCTTCTGCGTCTCCACAGAAGCAGAACCCAGCAGCCAGGTGTCTGATGAAGATGATGAGATGGAGGAAGACTCTGATAAAGCAAGACGAAAATAAATTGTTACCAGGAGCTCTGATTTATATTCTTAAGAAGAAATAAATCAGTTTTTGGATGAAATGTTGAAGAACTCTGTAAAAGGGAAGAGTTATTTTCTTGATCTGGGGTAAAGTTACTGTATGAAGGTGCACAGTGTCTGATGAAGATGGGAGCAGGGCTGAGTCGACCAATCCCGGTACAGCGAGGGATCAGACAGGGTTGCCCAATTTCAGGCCAACTTTACCGCATCGCCATTGAACCCTTGCTGTTCAGGCTGAGGGATCCTCATCTCCTCCCCTCTCTTTCCTGACAGTGTAAACTGGAGGAGAGTAACGAGGAGCTGGAGATGATGCGGGCGGAGATCATCAAGCTGCAGGAGAAGGAGAAGTCCCTGGTGGCTTCCTTCCAGGCTTCGCTGGGGGAGGAGAACAAGTTTGAGGAGTTCCTGACCAAAGTCTTCAAGAAGAAGGTCAAACGTGTGAAGAAGGAGGAGAAGACGGGAGACAAAGGTGAGAGGAGGTCACACGAGTGTTGGGATAGGTCATGAGTATCTTTCATTGTTCTGACGTGTCTGCAGAAGAAGAGCAGGATAGTGATGAAGACTCCGATGAAGACGATGACTTTGATGATGATTACGACAGTGATGAAGACGAGGGAGTTCTGGACGACAACGTTTGCCCCGCAGGTCAGTGAACAGAGACTGATCCATTAGTCTGCCATAACATTACAACCACTGTCTGGTCAGGTGAACGTTGATCATGTGATAGTGTCACCATGGCAACCGTCACACCGAGGGGTTACAATATCAATAATAAGTAGTAATAAGTAATAAGTTGAGCCAAACCTCCACGTAGTAACAACAGTAGAGACCCTAACCCAGTAAAGACCCTAACCCAGTAGAGACCCTAACCCAGTAAAGACCCTAACCCAGTAAAGACCCACATTCTGGACCTGAGATTTCATTCAAGCGTCCATCAGGTTTACTGGAGTCGTACAAACGAAGAAAGTAAAGAATACTACCTTCCTGTCGGCGGAAAAAATAACACCATCATGATAATATTCATTAAAATATATATATATGTGTATATATATATATATTTATATATAAATATATATATAGGGTTAGGGTTTCCTCTCGTGGGTCTGGAAGTGTGAGTTCTGTAGACGTTCCAGACGGCAGCACAGAGAGGAGATGGTGACCAGGATGGGTCGTGTCCTTTGATGCTGCTGGTCCTGAGGAGGTCTGTTGATTCCTTCAGGGTGGGCAGAGGACCCCAGTTATATCCTGAGATGTTTTGATCCATCTCTACTGAGGTTCCTGTATCAGACCTCGCTGAGATGAAGAGTGTCGGTACCATCTCAGTAGAGCAGTGGTAGAAGGTCATCTCTGCAGGCTGCTGGGTTCTCCTCAGGGTTCTGAGACAGTGAAGACGCCGTTTGGCCTTTTTAACCAGAGCAGAGGAAGTGATTGTCCACGTGAGGTCCTCAGAGATGAAGCGTCTTAAGAAGTTGAAGCTGGAGACCCTCTCCACCTCCTCCCCCATGATGACTGTGACGACTGGCAGGCGGCCCTCGCTGTGTCTCCTGAAGTCCGTTAAGGGTTCTTTGGTTCTTTGATGTTGGGGGTCATTGTTGTCTGCCGCAGGAGAGGACTTCTTCTGTTGACAGATGTTT
The DNA here is from genome assembly GCA_009660295.1 of Lophius piscatorius. NCBI lineage: Eukaryota > Metazoa > Chordata > Actinopteri > Lophiiformes > Lophiidae > Lophius > Lophius piscatorius. The sequence continues at coordinate 1,788 of VRLP01007256.1, read as the reverse complement.
ATCATCCACTCCTGAAGACAATCAGCCAGCTGATGTTTGTGACGTAAGCCCGTTAGATCCGAACCCGGCTCCCTCTGGACAGAACCTCATAATGACGCCCGTCATGCTGACCTGCCGTCAGTCTCCTCTTTGAGGAAAACATCTTCTCTCCTGATGCTGTGTTCTGGAGCTGAAGGGTTCTGCAGAACCTCTCTGCGTCTCACTGCTCTCCCTGAATCTCAGGCTGTGAACCGGACCTGTTTGAGAACACCCTGCAGCTGCGCGAGCATCGAATGGACCTGGAGGAGCTGGTGGTGGAGATGAAGAAGAATGCTGACAATCTGAAGAAGGAGTGTGACGCCCTGGCAAAGAAGGTGGGTCTCTGCTTCTCATCAGTCGTCTGTTCAGTCGTCTGTTCAGTCGTCTGTTCAGTCGTCTGTTCAGTCGTCTGTTCAGTCGTCTGTTCAGTCCATCCTCCAGGTTTATCTCATCTCTGCTGTTTGTGCGTTTGTTTGTTTGTGTTTGTTTGTGTCTGTTTGTGATTGTTTGTGTGTCTGTTTGTGATTGTTTGTGTGTCTGTTTGTTTGTTTGTGTGTGTTTGTTTGTGTTTGTTTGCTTCTGCAGGAGAAAGCGCTGAAGTCCACCAGAAAGGTGGTGGAGGACGACTTGGAGCAGGTCTACAAGGAGAAGCAGCTGAAGATGAATGAGTTGGACGTGGTGGTTCCTCTCCGACTGAACCAGGTGATCAGACAAACCCGACTGACTTTAAACTCAGACTCCGGTCCGAAGGTTCGTTTGGTCAGCGTTGAAAAAGGGCTCGCTCCAGGAAGTCATCTAGAAGATCTTACACCAACGAGAAGTCTAAATTATACAAAGTATAAAACAAACACACAAACAATCACAAACAGACACAAAGTATAATTTAGAAAGTAGTCAAAAATAATATATGTTAATAATAATGAAGAGGTTTTCATCAGGAGGTTCTAGACTCACATGAAGGGGTTCACAGGAAAAGCCCACCTTCCTCCTGTCAGCAGTAATAATGAAACGCACCTGCCTGATATTCTGTAAGATCCTCTTTTCCGCCAACAAAACAGTTTCTAGCATTACTACCAGAACCAGCATGAATTCTATCAGCTGTTTGTGCTCCAGTAGACCGTCTGACTCCCCACCATCAATGACCCTGGTGGTCCTGCCTTAGACCACTTTCATAGGTTCTAATCACTGTAGACCAGGAACGGCCAACAAGACCTGTAGTTCTGGAGATGATCTGACCCATTCCCTTGGACGTCACAGTCAAAGTCATGGTAACCAGATAGTATATCCCACCCACTGGCAGGTAACCATGGTAACCAGGTAATCAGATAGTATATCCCACCCACTGGCAGGTAACCATGGTAACCAGGTAATATATCCCACCCACTGACAGGTAACCATGGTAACCAGATAATATATCCCACCCACTGGCAGGTAACCATGTAACCAGGTAATATATCCCACCCACTGACAGGTAACCATGGTAACCAGATAATATATCCCACCCACTGACAGGTAACCAGATAATATATCCCAACCACTGACAGGTAACCATGGTAACCACATAATATATCCCAACCACTGACAGGTAACCATGGTAACCACATAATATATCCCACCCACTGACAGGTAACCAGATAATATATCCCACCCACTGACAGGTAACCAGATAATATATCCCACCCACTGACAGGTAACCAGATAATATATCCCACCCACTGACAGGTAACCAGGTAATATATCCCACCCACTGACAGTAACCAGGTAATATAT
>VRLP01007255.1:0-22887 GCA_009660295.1 Lophius piscatorius | reverse complement strand
GCTCGCTGTACCAGCCTCCACCTGTCAGTGGATAACAGACTTCCTGATGGACCGGAGACAGCAGGTGAGGCTGGGTAAAATATCATCCTCCACCAGGACAATCGGAACGGGGGCCCCAGAGGGCTGTGTGCTGTCACCTCTACTCTTCTCTTCTGACGACCCATCTGTCAAACTCCTGACGTTTGCAGACGACACAACGGTCATCGGCCTCAGCCAGGATGGCGACGAGTCTGCATACAGACGGGAGGTTGAATGGCTGGCCATCTGGTGTGGTCACAACAACCTGGAGCTGAACAAGCTCAAAACTGTAGAGATGAGAGTTGACTTCAGGGGGAACCCCCCACCACTGCCCCCCCTCCCTGTACTGAACAGCACTGTGTCTGCTGTGGAATCCTACAGGTTCCTGGGAACGATAATCTCTCAGGACCTTAAGTTGACATCCAACAAAGACAAAATCTTCAAAAAGGCCCAGCAGAGGATGTACTTCCTACACCAGCTTAGGAAGCTCAACCTGCCTCAGGTGCTGCTGATCCAGTCTTACACTGCAGTAATCCAGTCTGTTCTCTGCACATCCATCCTTGTTTGGTTTGGATCTGCTACCAAACAGGACAAAAACAGACTACAACGGATAATTAGATCTGCAATAAAAAATCATCGGATCCAACCTGCCCTCCATCCAGGACCTATACTCCTCCAGAGTCAGGAAACGGGCAGGAAAGATAACTGCAGACCCGTCACACACCTGACACAACCTGTTTGAACTTCTCCCCTCTGGCAGGAGCTGCAGAACGCTGTTCACCAAAACTACCAGACACAAGAACAGTTTCTACCCACGGACCATCGACCTGACGAACAATCAAACCAGTGTCAGTGCTGTACAATAACCTGGATCACCTCATTGTACAATAACTACCTCCAACTGTCACTACTCTGACATTTTATTTTTATTTTAGTCATATATATTTATATGTACATATTAATACATATATATTTAAATGTATGTACCTGTACACAAGATCGTCTCCATTTGTTTATAGCTTGTATATTTGTTTATTGCCTTGTATATTTGTTTATTGCCCATTTAATTTAAAATCATTTTATATGACGTTCGTACTCTGAGAGCTCAGTTAACCTGAGTCAAATTCCTTGTATGCATATACATGGCCAATAAAGCTGATTCTGGTTCTGACCATGGAAGAACCTGAGGGTGCCTGCTTTGTGTTCAAAATGATAAGAATAATTTAATAATGGTGCAATGACCTCAAGACCACATTGGTTTAAAATATATGTTATTGGCAACAAAAAGATTCAATATAAAGGTAGCATCAGTCTGCTTTTTTTTTCTTTTTTTTAATCATGTATGAATATGTGGTCCAATCCAACCCCTAGTGCTGGGAGAATGCTTTGATTACTGGATCAGAATTAATGTGGACCAAATGCATTTTGAAGTTAGTGTGAGTGAAACCATGTAATTTACTCTGATTAGTGAAACATCACTTTGAATGCCCATTGCCAAGCATAGGAGTTTTGATTGCAGTTGTATACACAAGCTGTTTTTTGAATTTCTGCCTAAATGTGCTTTTTCTGGAGCACATCTTTAGCACTTTGAGATTTGATCCAAATGTAAAGTGCGTTATAAATTAAATGTATTATTATTATTATTATTATTATTACATACAGTCGTCACTCTTAATGAAATGATAGAGGCATCTCATTCACTCAGTTCCCCTGTTGTCCCTCTGCTCACTGATCCTCCCATTACCCTTCCTCTCTCCCTCTCTCTCATCTCCCTGTCTTGCGTCTCTGGGGACGAGTAATGAACAGCTTCCCTGCTCTGATTGGATGATATATGATGTTATTAGTTTAGATGAAGGCATTAACATTGCCCAAAGGATATTAAATAGAATGGGAGAAGAAAGAAGAGGAAAGTGAAGGAGTGGTGGCAGTGAAATGTATTGTCAAGCGGTTTTGAAAGAGAGAAGACGAAGAGTGCTGAGGTGCTTGATTGTGACAATGGTCACATTTTCAGTGATGGCACAGCTCCTTTGGAATCATGTCCTACAGATCTCTTCCCTGCATCTTCTTCCACTCATTTGCACCTTATGCTTGTCTGAAGAGGACATGCAGAGGACACATGCAGGTGTCGTCAGAGGGGTGTGTGTGTGAGGGTATGGGGAAGTTTAGCAGAGTAGGAACTCCCGGAAGACCTTCAATCCAAAAGAGGCTCCACCATGAACTGCAACTTCATTCATTGATTTTTCATCTGGCCTTTTAAAGCTACGCTGAAGGAGACCAACCAGTTGACTGACCATCCTAAAGGACTGAGCTTCAAGCTTAGTCAAAGGACCTGCGGGGTTCTCCTTGCTATTGTAGCTGCTTGACCGAGGCAACGACCTGCAGATCACAGGAGACAACTTACATTTCCACAACACAGAGTGGTTCGTGTAATTGAAGACTTCACTGAGGGCCTGACAGCTGCTGATAAGATTCTGTCTGTTTCTTAAATGATGGTAAAGTAGGATGCAGGGACTCATGAAACATTCAACCTCTCCACACTATTCAGGCCACCATGATTATATATCTTTTATTTAGAACATTCTACTAACTGTCTCAGTTGACCTCATCCTCTGATTGCCTTATCTCCTGTTAAAGACAGCGGACAGCAATGTCATTTTTTATTAGAAATTCCCAGTGTTTTTTGGGAGGTATTTCTCCAAATGTGTACCTTGGGCCAATCAATAATTAATTTAGAGTTCAATAGCGAAACCCGACACCTTTTGGAAAAAATCTTTTCTCCTCTAGAGAAAATATTTACACCTAACAAGGAATATACAACATATATAATTGCCCTCTCTTGTAGCGTTTTAAAGTCGGATAATTGTTCCTGTGTTATGTGATAAGATCTATCATCCCTCAAAATTAAACTCCCTGAGGTCATTGTAATGAGGCCAAATAAGCATTTCATCTTCCCTATATTTTCCCGATATTTACTGATATTCTATGATTAAATAACAGAACGACCACAAAATGCACTCAGAGAACGCAAATTTCATCCATGGTGTAACAGTATTACCTACTTTAGTAAAAGTAGTGCAGATTTCTCCATTAATGTCTGAGTTATCGCCAGCCTTTAAACCTACCAACAACTCCAAGAAATTCTCTGAGTGTCGCTCAAATACTATATGGCCGGTCGTCTCCTGTGCCTTCCACTTCAGCATCTCTGTTCTGCCCACTGAGTCCCCAGCTCCACCCCTAAAGGAATATGAAAGGAATCAAAGAAAATAAGGCAGCGATATCAACATTGGGACGTCACTACTCCAAATGGCTCATTATTGAATGCTGAGAAACACGTAACATAAACCAAACTGTAATCACCTCTAGGATATGCCAAAACCTAACTTTGGGTGAAATTTCATGCAAATCCACACTGCAGTTTTTCTGTGATCTCATTCACAAACAAACAAATGCACAGGAGTAAAAACATTACCTACTTATAATTAAGCCTGGCAGCTATTGCTTATATAGTATGAAATCTGGAATGATGTGACAGAACTTAAGTTTGAGTATTTCACGTAAAAGAAACTTGTTTCACAACCAGTTTGACATTCCATATTGGCGTGATATTAATATGATAGGCCTAAAGCCATCCTAACATCTTCGTATACTTTGAGGTAAATGGTAGCATCACCATGCTAAAATCCCCAAAATGACAATTTAAACAAAATGTCATTATTTATTACTTTTGACTCAGTTTTGGTACAGACAAAAAGATAGTGGATAACCAAATTTTTAACAAACGGCAGAAAAAAGAGGTTGCCCAGCCCATGCTCCGAACTTCCCCAGAATTGGGCTTTGTATGTCTGTGTCTCTTCCCTAGATGGATAATATTGATTTTATTTTATTTAAAACCTCTCTGGGGTTTGTCTCTTAAAATTCTGACATTTCAAACCAGCTATTTCCTTTTGCAGCACAGTGAATGATATTTGAACTCTGGTGACGCTGCCTATCTCATACAATGTTTCCTGCATTGTCTTGCAGAGCCACAGCTGAAGGGCATTGTCACCCGGCTTTACAGCCAGCATGGTTACTACCTGCAGATGCACCCTGATGGCACCATGGACAGCACAAGGGATGAAAGCAGTTCATTTTGTGAGTGTGTGTGGGTTTCAGTCTTCCCTGCATGTTAATGTTTGGGGCAGCCAAATTACTAAATTATCCACAGTATAGTCTCTAGCACCAGATAGAGGAAAAGGGCGGGTGCCATGTTATTTGAAATTGTAATTGCTTATAAATTGCATGTGACACCACACCTGCATTTTTCAGCGTCATATAGGTCAAGTATAAAACTGCACATACAATCATTTTACGATAAATCTATTTGACTTTCACTAAGTTAATGCTGTACAGTGGGGTACGCTAAACAGTTGTTAATTTGTTCCATGGTCCATATATATATATATATATATATATATATATATAGCGAGAGAGAGAGAGTTGCTTTGTAGCAACTGAAGAACTTGTCTAAAAAAATGTATTGGTTCGGACCTTGAACGGGTAACTGGCAGGTCATTACTGGTACAGGACAGACAGGAGCAAACTGTCTGACTACTCCAAATCTTCTATGAACAAGAGGAATTGCAGGTTTGGACGACAAGACATCAAAAACTGTCACATGACGGAAGGCGAAGGTGGATTAAATACACGAGGAGGAGGGGGCAAACAGGACATGGCTGGCAATCAGAATACTCCTACAGGAGGACCGGGGAGTCTGACAAGAATGGGGATATCGGTTTACAAATAAAAATAAAACACTAACTGACACGACCTGTTACTTATCTGTCAAATTTGTTAAAAAATTGTATTTTTTAATAGCTAGGTGCCAAGTAAAATTTATCTTTTATGATTTGCCTTTGCTCAATTTTTTAAAATTCTATTTATTCAACATCCTGAATTATGTCTTCACATCTTTTGCTGTTAACAAGTTCCCAACAATTGAATTAACCCAGAAACAAAATCTCTCTGTTCACAGTGCAGCTGCAGTTATAAAGTAAGAGGGTTCGATCTGTGCAGCAACAGAGCCAAAACCTGACAATGTAAATGAAACAAAAGTAGTTAACCTCAATATGAAGCTGGATGTTTGCAGCTTTCCTGGCTGCTTCTTGTCCCATTACTTTAATAGATCGTATAAAACTCTTCGCAATAATTCCTCTCACTTCCAACCACATTCTACTTCTGTGACTGTCTCATCATAAAATTAATTTTGTGATTTGCCAATCCAATACTTGTAATGCGAAGCTGAAGCAGCAGGAATATTTGGTTTGTATTATCAGTAAGTTAATACAGGGCTCTAGAGATATTAATCATTTCTCTCCTAAGTTGTTTGATATTATCCGTTACACCAGCGCCATGACAACTTTATCAACCAATGGGGAAATTTTCTCAATGTGCCATCTCTGCTTTGCTCTAAGCTCCTTTGTGGCAGAACATCTCAATTATGATCCGGCTTTGGAGCGAGTGAAGCATTGTGAGGGTGACACAGTGTTGTGTTTACACAAGCATATTGTCAACTCTGAGAGGTAAAAGCATTTTGGCCTTACATATAGCATGCATCAGTGAAGCTTCAGTAAGACAATTACAATGAAGACAAAAAGCAGACTCAATACTCAGCTACGGCTGTATAATACTGTAGTTTCATATTGCTTCTCTTCTCTAAATGTACCTTTTTTCTCTCTTTGTCCTGTGCCTTGTCTCCTACTTATTCCCCAATTTAGCACAGTTCAACTTAATTCCGGTGGGACTGCGGATTGTGGCAATCCAGGGAGCAAAGATAGGGCTGTACCTCGCCATGAATAGTGAAGGATATCTCTATACTTCCGTAAGTACGTCCTGCAGATCATGTGTGCATGAGGACACTAATTGTGAACCTAATTATGAAATGAATTATAAGGATGGGACGACAGTGTAATGACTTAAGTGCCTTAAGTGACTGAAGAAGATATTACCAATAGGTTAAGTCAGGTCTGATAGGCACAAACATATGTAGTGTATGTTTACCATGGATGCACAAATCCATTTTTATCCACAGGCATTCCGGTTAATACACAAATTTCATGGGCATGCAGTTGTAGCAATGAAAATCTGGTAAGTGGATGGGTTGTGGGTGGTCGGAATAAGGTGAAACATCTACAATAAATATTGTGTGTACTAAAGCACAAGGAACAGCAGCTTAGCTTCATTAAATATTTGAATCATCCCACATATAAACAGGAATGGACAAGACCTTCCACCTGTGACTCTGACCATTGACAAGGTGTAGAGAACGCACTGGAAACTATGCCAGTTAATCACAGGGCTGACACTCATATTCAAACTCACATTCACAACTGTACACAGTTTAAGGTTAGTAATCTACCTATATTACATGTCTTTGGGACTTCATCAAGGAAAGAAGGAAGGAAGGAAGGAGGGAAGGAAGCTGCCTATCAAAATCTAATGTTAGTTAATGATCTGTGTTATTCACTAAATCTGAAAGGTCAGCCGCAAAGGTGAATCAACGCCCATAGAGCGAAATTATTTATAAAGCAGCAAGGGTAGCGCAGTTTGTCTGATAAATATTGGAATTCATCAGAGCAGTATATTAAGGTCTAATTCGTTTAAACGTTCAATTCTGTTTCATCTGAAGACTTTCCTCTATATGTCCTTTTTAGTTTCGCTGTGGTGCCATGATATTTATTCACATTATTGTGTGCATTTAATCATTTAATATACTGGAACCAGACTTAAATCTTTAGATAAGATAATTATAAGAGAACACACAAATTAATACAAAATAAAATATAGTCAAAACATAGTCTACAGGGACCAGCAGACATGATTATAAATATCCATGCAGCTGTGGATCTCTGAATCTTAAAAAATAATCCATTACCTGCAGTGAATGATTTTTTTGTAAATGTGGATTCAGATTATGTTAGAAATCATCACTCCTGAGTACAAATGATTGTATCATAAATTTAAAATGAAGCCAATAAAAACAGTTGCATCTTTTTGTTGGGCAGTTTTCAAAAAAAATCTATTGACAGGAAAAGGAGGAGGAGCTGTGTTTTTTTTGTAGATGTGTGTGTATGATTTATTTTGTATGAATGTGTGGAATGACAGAAAAGAAGACAAGAATATCACCATTTCTATTCCAATTACATTTGGAAAGGGTGGATATAAAACTGCTTTGGGTGACATTGGCGCAGCAACTGATTTTATTTATTTATTTAATTTTCAACTTATTCCAAATTATAGAGTGAGGTTCTTTGTTTTTTTAGGCCAATCAACACCATATTGACATAATTACTAAAATCCAGCTACAGTTATTCTGGACATTTCAATCAATCACAAATGTTACTAAATAAGTTATTCGGAGACCTCCCGATAAAATAAATCAAAACACAGTTGTAGGAAACATGAGTTTGTGAAGCATCAGGAGAGTTGAAGTCTGATACCAATGTCTGTGTCAGCATGGCCACTTGATGTTTCACTTAGTCAGTGCTGAACAACTCTTTATAAACCCTTCAATATCATTTTAATCCCACCTAATAAATTGTCAGAGTGTTTTAAGTAATTAGCCATAGGGGTAATTCGGGGGCAAATGAAGTGTCACTATGCCCTTAGATAGATGTAACTATCTGAGGAGAATAGCCCCAGACAATGATACAAGGAAATATCAGCTGAGCATCCCTGAGAGGTCTGCATAAGAAAAAACCAAACCACCAAATTTGCAGAGCTTTAATTAGTGGCTATACATTCTTGTTGTATGATGGGGAGACACATACAGAACAAAACTGGGCTTTTTACAGCCACTCCTTCACCAGTAGTCAAAAGGCAGGTCAGCCCAAACAAATCAAAACAGGGACATAAATATACGCTTTAAGCTGGTAAACTTGTTGTAAGAGAAACATATTGAGTAGAACCGGAGAGGAAGAGGCGATACATACTGTAAGTATATTTTGTAATGAACATATATACTATACAATACGCAGCCACTAATGCAAAAAATTGCGATTTCACAGTCCTGTATGTATTTCTCTTGTGTTCCTTGATGTGCGGGTTTCAAAAGAATGCGTGGAAATTTATATGCAAAAGAGGTTTTATGCATATGAGATGGAAAGAAGGGAGCTTCATTTTTACTTGGGAGAGTTAGATCTTGAATTATGGCAAACACGCCATCTCCTATTATCCTTTGAGCCCCTGATTAGCATGCAGTAGACTCTGATAGCTTACCTCTGCATGAGGAACAGAAGGGATTTCCTCCACACCAGTCAATAGCTATACTGCTTCTCACAGTGACCTCTTACAGAGAAATTCCCCGTTCTCACACCCACAAGCTGTTAGAAGAGTGTGTTGATATAGGCAGTGTGCACGATAGCAGCTGTCTTCTGGTATAATGTCATGCACGTATGACTTTATGACCCCCATCAAGCTCGATAGTGGATCTGATGTAGTAATTTGCTGCTGTAGCAAGGAGTAACATGATATGAGCGTTGTATGCATATGACCATGTTTTAAAGTATGTTCAAATTTGTTTTTGCATTTAAAAGCATGTCAAGAGAGTTTGTCGCACCAGTAAATAATATTTTCATTTACAATAAAAAAAACAATTATTATAATTCTAAGAAGAGCGGAGATAAAAGCCTTCAAAGACTTCAGTATGTTCAAAACAGTGCTGCAAGGATCCTGATGAGAGTTATAAACACGAACTCATCACCCCTGTTCTTGATTCCTTTCATTGGCTTCCCATCTCCACCAGGATTGATTATAAGATCTCTCTCCTCACTCACCATGGTAACGCACCCCCCTACCTAAAAGAACTACTCACCCCACTGACCTCAACACCATCCCTCCGTTCTACCCACTCATACCACCTCCTCCTTCCTCGGATTAACCTCAGCACCATGGGTGATCGGGCCTTCTGTTCTGCTGCCCCTCGTCTGTGGAATGCCTTCCCTGACCATCTGAGGGCTCCACAGACGACTGAGACTTTTAAAAAAGGACTTAAAAACGTTCCTTTTTAGCAGAACCTATAACTTTTAAGTAACATTGCTGCTTTTTGGTCATATTTTCATAAAATTATTATTATATTTTTTATTGATACTTTTATCTGCTTTTACCTAGTAGCATTTTGAGATTTGATCCAAATGTAAATTGCATTATAAATTAAATGTATTATTATTATTATTATTAAGAGCGGAGGTGAATGACAGGACTGCTGGTAAAGGCAGTCCTTTGTCTTTATTCTGTTTTCTGGCTTATAGTCTTCTGCTTCCTACTGGTGGTAATTATGCTGGGGGTTATTCTGATTGACATACAGTTTGTCCATGCATCAATCTCTAACGCATGTAGAAGTCTAGTTGTTGATCTAGAACATTATTATTAGCATTAGCAAGCGCTGCCTTTACTCATGCATAAATCTCAGCCTCTCTACTTGTACCTGACTACAGGAAATGGGTGATCCTCAAATAAGCATAGATCTTGGCTCAACATGGCCTGTTTTATAATGATTGTGTTCTGAAACATTCCTCATAGACAGATAAAGTGAGCCATGTTTTGAATGAGGCTGATGTGACAATTGACAGACAAATTTTCACATAGAGTTTTTGTGTAAATCCGGATTTTAAAATTGGCTTTGCCTGTTATTACCTCTGCTGAGGTGATCTTTGATTAGAATTTCTTTTGAGTTTGGACTATGGACCAACAAATATAACATTAGTTTCTGGTTGTGATCTGATCAATGCACTGTTCATGATTTACTGCCTGCTTAAGGTGTTCATCAGGGCAATGACTGAAGAAGAGCTGTTACCTGCCGTTCTTCCACAAGAGGAAGGAACAGGCTCCTATGAATGAGAGCTCCATTACAGCTTTGTTTAGAAAAGGATGGTATTCCTCAGGGTGATTTATGTGCGGCCAGAAATAGCATTAAATGAGCTTCATTGGGGAAACTTCATGGAAAAGGTTAGTGGAAATGATGAAGGTTTGCACCCTTTGCACACTTGCAGTCAAGTGTTCAACATGTGATACCTTAATACAGTTGTTTGTGCACACTTTTGCAGCCTATCAGCCCATTTCACAAACCTTCTGATGATCAGCACATGGTGTAAATCTGCCTATTAATAAATGTGTAATACCCTACACGTGCAGTCATGATTTGTTGTGAATCCTAAATATAAAAGATGCACAGGTAACGGTTATTATGGATCGTAATATAATAATTATTTTAAATATGATTGTTAATTATTGCCAATCTGTAGTTAATGAAAAAGAGAGCAAGGAGCTCCTTCAAGGGAACAACACCTCTCCACTGGTTCAATTATATGGATAAGATCAATTATATTTAATCACTTATCCTGATCAGGGTCACAGAGGGGGTGGAGATCCCAGCTAGCATTGGGTGAGAGGCAGGATACACCCTGGATGAGTCATCACAGGGCCGACACGTACAGAAAGACAACCGCTCACATTCACACCGCCAGACAATATCTGAAAACTCAGGTTCTTACTATAAGTACAGTATTTACCATTATCCCGCATTTGTAATTATAGAGGCACTCAGTAGAGTCCATTCCTCCGACAAAGCGGACAGTCCCTTTAAGATAAATCATACACTAAACCAAATTCTAACAACAACACTTATGCCACCAAAATGGCTACCCACGTGGTTGTCAGAATGATAAAAATAAAAATAAAAATCTTAGATTAGGTTACTTTTTCCACTTCCATTCAGAAGTAATGGGTTATTCCTTCATTCCCACAATGTTTCATGAAAATCCATTGACAGGCTTTCATAATCCTGCTTGCAGACAGATGAGCAAACACTGCAGAAAACCTGTTTGACCTATTTGGTGAAGGTGATAGCAGCCTTGGACTGAGAACCTGAACAATGAATGCTGTTGTTTCTGATCTACGAAGACCTGCGATACTTGTGTAAGATAAAGAAAAAGAAAGAAAAAAACTTTAAGGAGAGGAGTGAAGAAGAAAAAAATATTTGAAAGGCTTTCTGTTCTTTGTTCATGCAAGGGTTACATTGAGTTGTGGGACCACACCAGCAGAGAGATAACATCACTTCTTCACAGCAGAGCATAAAATGTAGACATTTAAGAGCATAGCAGAGGGAATAATTGGTTAGCCCAAGAGGAGTGAAGTGCAGAAGTGCAGGAATAAAACACTTTACCAGGCAGCCAATTAAGAGCTCCTCAGGAAGCCAAGATATATTTGTTCTGATTAACTAACAGTATACCTAGGAACTGTGCTCGCTTTCCAAAATTGCCTCAAGGATACATTAGTCCTGTGGTGATGATGATAATAACCCATCTAGTAACACTTTCTGGCTCATAGAAAATTATAAGCAGGGTAATTTCAAATTAAAGCAGCACGCACCTCTATCATTGAGTGTCAAATGGGGAACGTCAGCTACAACTCCCCTCTCAGTCTCATTATATTGACAGGGGCCTTCCAGCTGTCAGTCAACACTCCAGAGTCGTTGCACATTACGATCCACTCTGCTCTTGTCATGCGAGCATCAGGCCTCAACGTGCTTTCATAAAGCATTAGAGGCAGACCATACATGTGTTGTGCTAGACAGTATTAACTGCCAGTCTCAACCTCTGTTAAGCCCCTCATAATAATCACGTCTGTGCCCTATTGACTTATGTAACCTGGCATGTCATGGTGCATCTACATCTGGCCTCGACAACAACATCAGCAGTGTCTGCTGCCGGTAGCGTTCTGCAATGCACTCACACACATAGATGATGTGCATGTGGTTGTGTGGTTGTCACAGGGGATTGTTGTGAATGAGCTTCACATTCCATGTTGTCATGTGACAGGGGCTCCCGCAGATGCTGCGCAGAACTGTGGATAGTGGTATTACAGCAGCTGGGCAGATTTCCCATTTCGCCTTAGATTAAAGTGGGAGCTTGATGGGACAGTCAGTACACACACAGCCTGTATCACATTCCGACCCCTGCTGTCTAAATAGGAGAACGCATGTCAGACGATGCTACAATGTGTTTTTGAATTTTAGAAGTATGGTAATATAAGTTTGTTTAATATCATTATATGCAGACAAAAACAATATATTTAGGCAACTTTTCGTATTAGCACATTGCTGCCACGATGAGGTGGTATTCCAGTGCGTGTAGTGTTCAGCTTCCTGGAGCATGTGGCATCGATGTAATCAGAGATGAAGAAGGAGGTGCGGGCGGATAAGGGGGAGTGGAAGTGATGGTGCTGCTCTGCATCATGAATAGGTTCTTCACATCTTGGGGATTCCTTGCACGTATGCTGCATATTACCTTTTTCGTCTGCTTTCATTTAAATTTATTTTTGACTCGAGACACATGGAAGAGTGGGACATTGACCAAGTCTCTCTGAAGTCAAGTCCAGGCTGAAGGACAAGGTGTTCATTTAACTTCCAGTCGCGCACCCATCCGGCACCCAGTATTTAGATGGAAATACTAACCCAAACCACCAGTTTCTGTGATACCGCCGGTCGGTGGGCCCTGGGTGGTCTCTGTAGTTCTGCCGAGGTGGAGGTTACCTCAAGGTTAGTTTCAGAGATGGGGGTAATAACATCAACATATTTGTGTCTTTTAGAGACAGGCATGATGGCCATTGTGGTAGGTTACAATGAACAATCCCTCTGCCTTCTCAGTGTAATCTATTTTCCTCCAGACCTTTGGAGACTTCTTGAATGAAATACAGAAGATGTTGCTTCTATCATTAGGCTAATTTCAGCTTACTGATTGTAATTATAGGATGACTTGGAGAGGGGTCATCGCTGGTATCATTTCAGAGGTTGAGCTGAAGGGTATTTCGCTGGGGTGATGGGCTCCGGTTCCTGAGGGATATGAGTGTTTGATTGTGGGCTGCTTTTTGACAGAAGTCATTGTTCCTGCTTTGGTCCTGAAGGAGATGCAAAAAGTCAGGTTCCTCTCTTTATCTCTCTTCTTCTTAATCTCCTTTATTAGCCAGCAGCCCCTCTGTCCTCTCCAAGTGATCTTCCCCCATCTCCCATATTTCTCTCCTTGTGTCATACTTCTCATCCCTCTTGCTCTCTGGCCTGATTAATAATGAATGAAGCAGATCAACTATCGATCCCATCCTCGTTGTGTTTGCACAGCAGAAGATATCAAACCTCAGAGGATCTTAAAATAAAGCTGCAATGTGGGGATGGTAGTGGGAGAGTTTGTTCAGATAAGGGTGGGGTCTTGTTTTCCAGAGTGGGAGGATTGTCGGTAAAAGAGCATAAACTTTGGTGGTGCAGAAGGGAGAGAAAGAACACGCTGTCCCCGCTCGGCTAAAGCTCCCTGTGAATGAGAAAGGCGATGATCTGCGATAAGGGAGAAACTAGAGGTCGCTCATAAATTCCCAATCAAGTTGTGATCCTCCAGCCCTCTTCTGTCTCCTGCGTCTTAGAGAAATTCTCCACTCAGCCATTTCTATCCTACTGCTCTCAATTAATCACTAAAACAGATAGGCTTTGCACTGACGGGGAATGATACCCTGTCAAGACCCCAGTGGAGACCGAGAGAGATGTATATCTGCCACTATTGGTTAATATCACCAGTCAACGTTAAGGAAGGTTTAGCAGTCCTAATGTTGCGTGCTGACAGAGAGGGGGGTAAGTGCTGCGGGATCATTTACAATGAGTGGCTATGTTTTTGGAATTGATCCAAGTTAGGTTAATTTGATTTTGAAATGTCCTTTCAAATGTTGTCAGACATGGACAACCGTTCAAGAGGGTAGCCTATATTCAAGGAAATTGTTCTATTTAGGGGCATAAATCAAATGATGGTTTATAAAGCTGCTACTGGTAGTTTGACATTGTGCCTAATCATTTACGCATGAAATAAAACAGCCAATGATCGCAGATGGTGTCTGTGATTGATTAGATGTCCAAGAGTTTTGGGATGTCCCACGCACTAGTCTTTAAACTTTTATGTTTTCAACGTGTTGAACACCCTGTCCTTTAGGCAACATATCAAGTATCTTAACTGATTTATCTAATAAAGTAGGAATAAGTGGAATTATCAAACAAAAATTTAATATTTTTTAAGGCAATACCAAAGTGTTCATTGAATGGGAGTATTCCAGATGCTGTGTAGGTCCATCCAATTTAACTCCTACCTCGTTTTGTCTCGTTAAACCCCTTTTTTAATTTCTGTTATATTCCTTCACTATGGGGAAAAGGAGAATTGGAGAGAGGCGAGGACTATCATCAGACGCCAAGCAAGCTAATTAGTTATCAAGTATAGGGAGACACAGACCACACAGATGATAAAAATAGGACATAGGAATTTCATGGAAAATTGTAGTGTGAGTAAAAACCTAACCATCCAACCCATACAATGATTCAACCTATACAATATACAAACTTGAAAGTGCCCTGATTTCATCAAAGTCCATCAAGTGGTTTATGCCTAACTTACAGAAGTGGTGAAAATAGGTCTATCTAGCAAAGTGAAAGAGAGCGAAAAACTAAACCGTAGATCCATACCTTTAGAATAGAATAGAAAAACTTCATTAATCCCCAAAAGGTGAAATTTAGTAGTTGCTGCAGCTCCAGCATACAGGTATTCTAAATGTGACTAAAAATTAAGACATACTATATATTAAGACATCTTATAGACATGTTAAGATAAACCTGATATATAAACTATATATCCAAAATTGGATATATATATATATGCGTATACATATATACGCACACATACAGATCCACTCCAGAATTCATTGGAAACATTCTAAATAATGCAGCACTCTATGTTGTGTGTCATAGTAGTAGTGATGTCAGTTAACGTACTGAATTTGTTACTGGTGTGTCAGTGTTTCAGAGCTTTTCATCTATTCTGCTCGTTGCCTGTGGGAATGAGCAGAATATTCCTACATGTAGGAAAATGTTAATCCTCTTCCTCCACATACTGTATAGTATGCATCCTTTTCTTTCTGGTCCCAAAGGAACACACTTTCAAAGAAATAAAGTCCAGATATAATTCTTTCTATCATTCCCCTAAGGAGAAAATCACCTAATTAATGCATTCAATGTTTGTTTTCATTTTTTTATATACTTACATGTACAGGAGATCATGTTCAACGCCTCTTGTAAAATATTACAGTTTTATTTTTATTCTTTTCTTTTGTTGGCTAACAGGAGTAAAACTCTACACCTCTCCCCGCTTGCATGTTTCTTTTCAGGAACACTTCACTCCAGAGTGTAAGTTCAAGGAGAGTGTGTTTGAGAACTACTACGTTACATACTCCTCCATGCTCTATCGCCAGACCCAATCCGGCCGCTGCTGGTATATCGGTATCAACCGTGACGGCCAGATCATGAAGGGCAATAGGGTGAAGAAGACCAAAGGAGCTGCACACTTCCTGCCTAAAGTTATAGAGGGTTTGTTTCCACAATTCAAATCAGCATCATTACTTCTGTATTACTGTATTATTACAGTATTTTTTCTAATCCTCAAAAAGGCTGGAATATTATGGAATTGCCATCGCCTCCGGATCTGCCGCAGATCCTTTGCGTTAACGCAACGGCCATCTATGTTGCATATATCATATTTAATCACATAGAGGAGCTTTTTTATGAAAAAAGAAATTAATCTGGACATAGCTTCCTAACCGTTGGTCCTATATAGTCCAATATGAATTGACTCGAGGAGATCTATCTTGTATATATCATATTAAACTCAATTTATATTATTTACATATTTACATACTAGCCCTAGCACAATTAATATATAATCGTGTCATCGCAATTGTTTGAATTATTCACAGTTATGAAATATAATTGTGATTATCGCCTCCAATCATCTGAATAAAACAGTTTGATGTAACAGAAATGTCTGAAGTGTACACTAACTACAAATAGTTTGTGTTAGTGCAGACATCTGGAAGAAATTTAATCTGGTTTTCCCTTCAGGTTATAATTGAATAGCCAATATTGATGTGAACATCTCAAATCATGTTTGCCACCTAGTCAAACATCACCATGGTCACATTTAGCTTTTAATGCAAATAGAAACAGAAAGCCCAATATCTTGAAAAGGGCAATGTATTAACATTGCAGAATAAAGGCAGTTCTCAACTACTTAAACAACAAATGTGCAGGTCTGAGGATCCACCTTAACACCAAATTCACTGAGCTTTGGTCCCCCCAAAGAACTGAAAGAACTGAAGCATTACCAAATGTTTTTATGAGTCTTATAACAAACATGCCAACAAAAGGCTTTTATTCTTGATAAGGTGTGTTTGTATAATCACACTGCAATGAGACTGATAATATAGTGTGAGACAAACTAGACAGAAGACGATTAAATCATTGAGTTAATGATTGATTCCATGATCGCTGATTGATGTACACAGGGAGAGAAGGCTAGCCCTTGTTGTTGTCCCACAAATTGCTAATACAATTAATGCTGGTTCTGATGGGAAGGTGTCAGAAAACACAACCCTGTTTTAATATGTTTATTGGTGTATGTCTCTGATGAAGATTTATTATTATGTTTGGTGTGACTTTAGGAAGCAACATCAGGATCTCGTCGGCTCAAATCTCAATGAGAATGGTATTGACTCTCTGAATGCTAGTAAACCAGTACCCTCTGTCTTTATCATGCAGTTGCCATGTATAAGGAGCCATCATTACATGAGCTCGCTAGTGAACCGGTGAGTCCGCCTCGGAAGACAGTGAAGACGTCAGATTCGCCGTCCCTAAAGAATGGACGGAAAGAAGCTCCCAAGGCCGATGCCTCATAGCACTGGAGACTGAGGGCGGGACATAGGGCAACAGTGACGCTGGGCTCACAGCCAACACTTATCACTGAGGGTGGCTGAGGGATGGGCCTTCAATGGCCACCACATTCCAGGAGTGAACTACCAGATGGATAAAATGGCTTACCAGTCCATCAGAGGCCAGGAGTCCCCCCTCAAAGGGAAAGACCACCACCATCCCTTCCACTTCTGACTCTTTCTCTGCCATGACTTTCTAATGCTCTGTCACTTCTCCGTCATCCTCAGGCCTCTTTGTCCTTCTCTCACATGCCCAACCACCAACTGCGCCAATGTTCTGTATATTCGCTACTCGCATATTTCCATTGCTGACTCAGCATCATAATCTTCACCCACAGGCCCCCTCTTGAGCCCTGAAGTTGGTGATGACGTGGCTCAAGCAGCTTTCCACCTACCATCTGCTGACCAGCTAAGCGAATCAACAAGGTCAACTTAAGCTCAAAGTGAGATGAAATAGCTCAGACAGGAGCGAAATCAGCATGCTGGGTCAGGTCTGGTCGGGTCAGCGATAAGTGATCAGAAGGTGTGTGGACGAGTGACAGCTAAAGCAACATAACGGTAGTTTATTACATTCAAACTAACTTGTTCTTCTTTTTTGTTATGTTTTGTTTTTTGTGACTATTTCGACCCATCCTGTGAGAAGATTTGGAATTGACATTAAGATTATGATAGTGCTTAAAACATAATATCCAAAAAACAAGAAAGCAGTCTTGATGTAAGGAAAAGCTGGTTATTCTGATGATTTTGATAAAGATCTCACAATTGCAGACGACAAACATCATTTGATTTGTATGTTCACTGGAAAGGCACTTATTACGTAAGAATAAATAAATAAATCAAAATAAAATAAATCTAAATAACTGATCTGTCTGGTTAGATGAGCCATAAAATGAAGCAATGAATATAGGAGTAGCAACTCCAGACTTTTATTTGTAGAGTTGAAACACCTGAGCAATATTAGTACCAACAAGCCAGAAGATAATACAAAAAAGTGTATGAATGAGTGACGGGGTAAGGGTAACCTTCTCATCACCCTCCCTCCAGCCTCTCTACTCTACCCGGTGCTGACTTATGATGATGCACTAATCTCTCAAAAAGCAACAAAAGAAAAACTGGATCATGTTTAAATCCAGGGTAAACTCAGTCACCAGATGACTGTACTTTTTCGGTTGTCAGCATAAAACCAGGTTTTCAAAGCCAAACGCCAAGCTGAGCTGCAGCGTCTGTTATTCTGAGGACGTCTAACCGCTTATCCATAATATGAGCTTTATGAAATCCCTTTGTGAGAATTGCTCTTAAAAATGTGCTCGTCTCAATGAATTTTTTGATGTGACTGTGCTTTAAATTCATGTGTGATGATGTCTTCCACAGTTTGGGTGTTCTGCAAGAGTCTGAATGAGGGCCCACACAGAGAATCAATAGAAACACCTCAGGTACCATGATATCTGGGCAGACTCATGGACACTGAACTCACTTGAATATATGAGTATTTTGTTGTGGTGCAGTAATGTTTTTATTTGTACAGAGTTTTCCTTAATTTGATCAATATTGCCCATTGACCTAATAGAACTCAAGTCCTGCTTGGATGTCATGTGAAAGCTGGCTGCTTTAGGGTGCTGTCTGCACCCTCTGCACACTGAGGGAAAACATGTCACCACAATTTCCAGTCAACCTGAATATGCCCTATTACCTGCAACAATCACAGACAGAGGTTAGTCCCTTATTACGTCAGATACAGCGATTTTGGGAGATATGGAAGACAAAACACACAAAAATCATGGATAACCTCCAGGAGGTGATTTTATGGCAAATGAGGGTTAATGAATATGAAACAGAGGCTGTGTGAATGTCTTGTGTGACAGTTAGTCTGAAACAGGCTGATGAATTATAAGGATGTCAGTGCATGATGGCAGTTATTTAGAAAGAATGAAGGATTAGCAGGTGTATTCTTGGAGAATGTTAAGGAATTTCTGGAGTAAACAAAGCAAAATTCTTGGAAGGCTTTTATGCAGCATGTGGATATGATAACTATTGTAAGACAAAGAGGTATCTAAGGCACTGTGAGCTATTTATGGTGACGGGTCTATGGAGGAAATTGCTTGAAGGGCTTTGCATTTTTACATAAAGAATTATCTGGGCTTTTCCAGGGAGAATATTATTCCATTTAAATTTGGATATTTAGTCCTTCTAGCAGATTTCGCCTATACATTTTTTTTTTTTCTACTGTCCAGGCCAGTGCTCCCTCCCTCTTGCTGGTGAATGTAGGTAAGCCTACTATGAGCTTTACCATCTACTGTGTGATATCAAAGACTGGGTGCACAGCAGGTAGCGCACATTGTTATCAGCTTATTTTAGCTGCCAGGACTCATGCAGTGTTAAACTTGTTTATTACCTGATCGTAAGTGAGGAAAGCACTTGGTGTTGCAAGCAGCGAGTGACTGACAACAAGGGTGTCCTGCATGCTAAATGAGAGGAAATGGTATTTTTTTCACCTAATCTAGCAGTTAAGCTGCATATTATACAAAGATTCCACTAGGCTACTGTAAACCCTGCGGCATTCTTTGCCTAACAATTAAAAAATTAAGGAAAATCAATTTTCTAAATAACATGATTTTACTCGGGAGCCACACACACGAGCTTACATCAGCTAAATTCAACTTAAAATAAAGGCAAAAGATTGTGAGCATATTTTGTCATGATGGCCCAATGATTACATTTCAGAGACGTATGAGAAGTGTGTTGAATAAATGTGTATGTGGTTACCGAGACATTAATGCGGGTGCAGCAGCAAACATTGACAATATGAAACAGGTTAACACAGGTTAACACAAAAATAGAAAAAAAAACTGCTAAACATTTCTTATAGATTTTATATTGTATTATAGTGGACTAAGGACCCTAATTAATGGTTACTAGAGCAAAAGACTGAAAATAGTGTCTCACTTTACTTTATATTCATTAAATCAAGACTCGATTCTCAATCAAATCTGCATCCAATCGTCTTCATTGTATTGAATTGGGAGAAAAGCCCAAAATCCTCCATAGTGCTCAGCTCAGTTACTGTCATAAGAGTGAAGAAGGCCACAGTAAGTTGTTTGATTAAGACACTGCAAGTAGAATGACAGGCATGTGAAATAGTGTGACGTCGAATGTGAGCAAAATGTGTGACAAAGCAGAATCAGGGTCAAGTTGTTTTCACAAAGAATGTTAAGAAGAAAGTTGAGATGTTTAGAGGCAAGTAAGTGCAATGTAGGTGAAATAAATGTACAGTGGTAAGTGCAATGTAGGCCACAGGAGTTTTATAAATGCAATGTGTCGTAAAAAGTGGTCGTGCAGCTATTACTATAATGGGAGAAAAAGTCATGTAACAGTCGATAGAAAAAGATAGCTATGAAGTAGAGGACGTATTAAGAGGATTGTTTTGAAGATTGCACTCAATGCACATAGTTTTTTTTCTTTGGACAATGAATTTATGGGCCGTAGCTGATAGTGAGGTGGAAACATGGAAAATAAAAATACCGATATAGTTTATGTGCCCACGCATGAGAGACTTAAAGTCGTAATCCTTTCGCTACACACATCTCCTTAACCACAGCTTACAGCAGCTACAGCCCATTAACTGTCCTTTAAACACTACACAGCTGTGTAGGTGTGTATTTTCTGTGTGTGTGTCTCTATGATTAAGAGTAAGGTAAGACAAGACATAGATGCAAGGAGAAAATTGGAGGGCATGAGATTGGACCAGTGATCGATAGCCTTAGTAAAAAAACAAAAACAAGAGAGCAACTTCCCTGAAGAAGGTGCAAAAAACTTCCCGGAGGTTTGCTACAGACAGAAATTCCATTTGATCCAATATGAACCAAGTTGAAGGATTGTTCTTTTGTTTCTACTGTAAACTCAACAAATAGCATAGCAGGATTATAAAGATGCTTTTTTTCCCCACTTCAGTACTACATGATTTGGCCTGACAAACATGGTTTCCTCTTATTTGAATCAATGTGCAGCATCAGCAGCATTACTATCCTCTGAAACACATACACCCTGACAGAAGAGCACAAGCCACGCCCCTAAACCAGACCTACTGTAAGTCACTGGAGAGCTATAATAACATTGCGTCTTCCCAACACTGGGCATTGCTTGAGCTATTTAAAAGTAAAACAGACAGGGAATCCCTCTACTTGAGCCGAGTTAATGGGTATAACAGGAAATAATAATCCTTCTGCAGCAAAGTCGCCACCAATGTCACGTGCAGCTGTGCCATAGAGTCTTTAAGCAGTTCCATCCAGGGAGACTGAAAACATTGGCACAATTTGATTTGAAATGTATTATAAAGAACCAACAAGTTATTTTAAACACAATAATACAGATTGTACTATAACAACACAACTGTCAGTAAACATGAAACTGGAGATCTTTCAGAGCTATGCATCTTTTTCTTTCTTCCTATAAAACTTTGTCAGGATTTTATTGTTTTGTTTTTTTTATCAATGTGTTTAAAATCTACAAATCTGGAGTGATGCACCAGTTCTTTGGTGTGTTGTTAATTATAAGCTTGACGCTGTCCAAGATCTCAGCTCAATCAAGTCTTATTTTTCTACAACGCTGCACTTGTTTGAAGTCAGTGTATTGTCCCAAATACTGCTGTGGTAACCAATATGCATACTGAAATGTGTGCCAAGCAGTTTTTCAATACATGGGTGGGAATCTGTGTATCACTGGCTCCCTCTAATGGAAGCACTGAGTGGTTGAACAGCAACACTGATAATGAGGATCTCAAAGAAAGCCAGTGTGGTTTGTAAGCAGGATTTCTCAACATTAATTCGGTCACAGTCAAAGCTGAGACACTGATCTCACATTTTCACACAGAATGTAAAATTGTTTTTCTTTACTGTTTCAGAATTCATGATGAGGTCTGGTTGTTCACATCGGGCTATAATGGGGATGATAGCGCATGCATAATAGCCTCCAAATGTGGCTATGTTGCCTTGTCAGGTTTTCTGTGCAACATTTTTGGGTGCAGCGACTCCTTGAGCTCCTTGATTTGGCCTCCCCTACTGACTGATCTTACTGATCAAAATGTTGTTCACAAATTCTGTCAATTTTATCCAGTAATTAAAAAGCAATAAACTGAATGAACAATACAATGTTCAGAATGATGAAATGCAAACACACACATGTGGGTTCTTATTGATGGTAACTATTTGTGGCAGCCAGATTTTGCATACCCCATCCAAAAAAAACTCTGGTCTATAGATTAAACTACAAATTTTTTGTCTGCCGCTCTCACTGTGCCAGGATGTTTTAAATATTTAGCACAACCTAGCACGACAGCACAACACAGAAGTCAATATTTTGTATTTGCAGAGTGCTTTTTGCTGCTGCAGCATCATATTTATATAAATCCATTCTGCAAATGTTGATTACTTTGATGATTAGTAGATAAATTGTTTAGTCTGTAAAACACAAATCAATTCGGTGGAATGGGGAAAATTTATCACAATTCCATTCCCAAAATTATATTTTTTGGAAAGGGGTTCAAACATCAATGATTCTTCATTTACCAGCATAAATTATAATGAAAAGCAGCAAATACTAACATTTACGACACTGGAACCAGCAATCGCTTGACATTTTTTGCTTGGAAAATTAGTGAAATAATCAATCAATTACAAAAAAAAATATTCCATTCACTGAAATTGAAGTGTTGCCCCTGATCTCTCTCAACAAGGAAAGCTGTCTGGATGGCCAGAATGTACAGAGTACTGTTCGTTTATATTTCTGTGCTCTCAATAATACATGTGGATATTATATGTATATGATTTGCATTTTCTTCAGCCATGTACTTAAATCGTGTGTGTTGATGGTTTATTACTATCATCTTTCATTTGTTCTACTAAATTATGTTTCTCTTGTAAAGCGAACAAGAGCAAGGAATTGTTGTTACTCTCCAAAAAAAAGTTTTCCTTCCCTCTTTGATCTGCACTGCTGTGTCCACGAGGTGTTTCCTGATGTGGACTTGACCTAAACTGTATCCCACTGTGCAGCTGATCT
>VRLP01007254.1:0-22891 GCA_009660295.1 Lophius piscatorius | reverse complement strand
AGAGCTGCACAAATCTGACAATGGAGACAAGAACATCTCTCAGCAGTTCAAAATGTCAGTTTCAACAGTTAGATCAATAATGAAGAAGTTTAAAGAGACTGGAGATGTTAGAAAGTAGTCTGGAACACGTGTCTACAAACTGACCCCACACACTGCGAGGTGGATGGTTTGACTGGGAAAAGACTCTCCAAGGATTACCGCTAGAGAGGTCAGAGGTCAGTTGAATCTTGGGGTCAGAAAGTCTCACTAACCACCATCAGATGGCGACGACACCAACACCAGCTGATGGGAGGGTAGCAAGAAAAAAGCTTCTGCTGTCGTCGACTCACAAGCTATCGCTGCTACAGTTTGACAAACACCACTGGGACTTTCACTGGAACAAGGTCAGAGGTCGGATGAGACAAAAGTAGAGAAAACAGCTAAGATGGTTGTGGCATAGCAAGAAAGTAAGCCATTGTGAAAAGCCCCACATGCCCACTATGAAGTCTGGTGGTGGATCTCTGACGCTGTCGGGCTGCTTTTCTTCCAAAGGTTCTGGACATCTTGTTAAAGACATGGTTCCATGGACTCCATCAAACACCAGCAGATACTGGATGAAAACCTAAAAGCCTGTCAGAAACCTTAAAGTGGGCCGTGGCTGGACCTTCCAGCACGACAATGATCTGAAGTTCACCTCAAACTCAACCCATTAACCATTCGTAGTTCAGGTTCTGACATGGTCATCCCAGTCACCTGACCTAAAACAGAACATCAGTCCACAAGCGTGGACCTCAGAACCTGAAGGAGTTGGAGAGTTTCTGTATGAAGGAATAATGTCAGATCTTACATCAACAATATCACATCTTTCTTTGTTTTATGTCTACATTAATTATGTAACTGAATTTGGTGGTTTTTGTGAATAATTTGAATTAAGGATCATGGGTTTTCATTTTGCCTAATTTTGAAAGGGAACCAAGGATTTTCTTTTTTTTAGATATTTAATATATCCTGCCCTTGTTATTTAAAACAGCATTCATCGGCTGCCTTATATCATTCACATCTGTAAGAGAGCATTCCACTTTCTGCTATTTGTGATTAATGTGCTGCAGAAAGCATTTGTTGAAGTAGTTTGTGCAAAAGGAAAAGGATAACAACCTTAGAATTTGTTTAATTAGTGCTTCACTCCGGCTGATAGCATCAGCTGCTTGTTGGCAGTCAGCTGACGCCTTATCAACATTCCGTGCGAGAACCCCATTTCATACTTTTTTCAGGGGACCTGCTGATAAGGGTGTGTTTTCTGTGATAACTAAATGATGGGAGAGCGCCGTGATGGGGGGAGGATATAACTGTCAGTGATCAAGCCCCTAAAAAAACACTCATAGCGTCCGTTTGGAAAGACTGTAACGTTGAAGCAGAGAATTGCCATTAATTTATGTTTGTTTGTTCACCAGGACGTTGATCGCACAGAAATAATGCAATCAAGACGATGGATCGGCGTCGATGTCGCAGTCAGAACACGTTGGTGCTTCCTGATCATTAAGTCCCAAGAAAAGTCGTGATATCATGGATTCGTCGTTTGATGGGTCCACCGCTGCAAGTCCTTCCTGTTAACGCAATAACTCAAAAACTATCTCGTGGATCATGTGCAAATTTGATAAAGACATAGACCTTAGTGCGAGGAAGAACTGGGG
The DNA here is from genome assembly GCA_009660295.1 of Lophius piscatorius. Lineage (NCBI taxonomy): Eukaryota > Metazoa > Chordata > Actinopteri > Lophiiformes > Lophiidae > Lophius > Lophius piscatorius. The sequence goes on along the minus strand of VRLP01007254.1, from coordinate 21,221 downwards.
TGATTTTCGCAAAGGTTATATATTTAAGACACTAGGGGGAGCTTTATCTCCAGAAGTTTTTGAGCCATAATTTCTCAAGCCAGACCAAATGTGCTGCACATGATTCCACTCGAGGAGATTGATCTTGTAAATGTGATATCTTACTCTATCACTTTTATTTTACCCACAAGGGGGAGCTTATTTTTAAGTCTTTAACCGTTTAGCCGAAAAAAAGACTTTCTGGACATAACTCAAAAACTCTTTCATGGATCATGGTCAAATTTCATACCCACATAGACCTTAGCGCGAGAAAGAACTGGAGTGATTTTGGCATGTTCGTAGGGAGCTTTAAGGGGAGCTTTATCTTTTTTTTAGAACCCGGAGATTCTACCTTGTAAACATCATATTTCACTGTTACAGTTCAGGTAGCTTCTTTACGAAAAATACTCTATTTTGGTCTTAACTTCGCGTTTTATCTGATGGGTTCAATCAGGGGAATTGATTGTACAACACAGGGTACTGGGGACTTTTTACGGGATATACCCTTGTTGTTGCTGACTGTTTTCATTCTTCTATGGGTGCCTTAAATATTCTAAATTCTTTCAGTTTCTATTGTTAGTAGTTGACCCATAAAATGCGTTGTGTTAGCTTAAATTGCATAGGAGTTTGGACGTGAGCGCCGAGGATAGTTTTATGGGCACATGTGGTGAAAATATAACAGTTTTACAATCATATCTCATATTCTCCAGCCTTATGGTTCAAGTATTTCTCCCATTACTGTATATGATGGCATTTCCATAGTAACCAGATTCATTCCATGAAGGCCTGTGGGACATTATGACATCCAGCCATAATTGCAGGTTGTGGTCGCTAACTGCTCTGGCTCAGTGTGTGATTTTTCAAATAGAATTGCACCTCTGTGTGCCGTCTGTGGTAGAGCCTAGAATTTTCTTCTTTTTTTTTCCTTGCAGTGAAGTAAAAAATATGCTATGTTTTATGGATGTATTGACCTGCAGCAGCTATATACCCCTGCAGAAGTTTATAAAAGATCACTATAGAAGGAAATATGTTTGTTGTTCATTCAGTCATCTTATTTTTTCTCCTCCTTTGGACCCATTCATGGTGGAAGAAAAAACAACAACTCGAAACAGGCAAAAATAGGAAAATCTAATTTTATGCACTTATAAAATAAAAGTCATTTGGAAATCCAAAACTTCTTCATGTTATTCACATAAATCAAACCTTTTCTTCAAGTAAGAAAATAAAAACAGCCTTAGTCTCCTTCTGTAGTCTGTGATGAGGTCTGAGAACACATGGAGAAGATCTGAGAACATTCCTCCATACAGAAACTCTCCGGCTCCTTCAGGTTCTGAGGTCCACGCTGGTGGACTCTCCTCTGCAGCACATCCCACCGATGTTCTGTGGGGTTTAGGTCAGGTGACTGGGATGGCCATGGCAGAACCTGACATCAGAATGGTTCTTGGGTTGATGTTGAGGTGAGCTTCAGATCATTGTCCTGCTGGAAGGTCCAACCGCGGCCCACTTTAAGGTTCCTGACAGACTTTCAGGTTTCATCCAGTATCTGCTGGTGTTTGATGGAGTCCATGGAACCATGTCTTTAACAAGATGTCCAGAACCTTTGGAAGAATTAGTGCCCCACAGTATCAGAGGTTCACCGCCAGACTTCACAGTTGGTATGGGGGGGCTTTTCTCTATGGCTGTCTTGCTAAGCCACCTTCTGCTGAAAGATGTTCTTGTCTCCATTGCCACATTTGTGCAGCTCAGAATTTTTCTTTGCTCCTCATTGCTGTGTTCTCTGGTCTTCATCATGGTGAAGAACCTCAGAGAGAATCAGGCCTGTGTCACCTCATATTTATACCCCAGTCAAACAGGAAGTCACTGTTCACCACTTCAGAGTTCCTACTCAAACCGGTGAACATAGAAATATAAAATAGGACTGTAAATATGCTTTAGTTACCTTTTAATCACAATTTTATTTTTATAACTTGAATTCAAGGTTAGGTTTTTGAGAAAGAATGTAATTGTACATCATAGGAATAGACATTAAAAAATCTCTTTGGACTCTTTCCTGGAAAATTCTGGAAGGTACTGCGTGTGAACCAACAGAACCACGGACTTCTACTCTGTGGAATGACGAGTGCACCAGTTGTTTCGGTCAAATATGGACAGTCTGATCTATTAAATAAATGGCACCATTCATCCGAATGTTTTAAACTTCCATCGTCAAAGATGTTATATTAGCAATAGAGAAAACCACATTGTGTTTGTAGTGACAAACACATAAAGAGTTATTACCCAACTCTGCAATCTCCCTCTGAGTGTTTTAGTGCTTCCCACACACTGTTTTATGGCCGCAACCTCACTGTTTTGTTACCGTCTCACTTCTTTCATAGGTCTCATTTCCAGGCGACCAGGCGGTTTTCAGACAAAAAGCTCAGATAAACCCACTATGTGTGACTTACTCGACGCCGCAAGCAAACAAGACAAAGTTAACCTAGCTGGGGAGCATTATAGTACATTTATATGCTGAGTGTGTCCTGGGGACCAGGACAGAAACATAGGTATTAGCGATTGGTAAATATTAATATTGGACCTGCAGTTCAATCAGGAGATGAAAAAATGATTTTTCTCTCAGACCTTTGAGTCTCCAATCATTGAGACTGAAGTGTATCCTAGTAGAAGCAGGGTAAATCCATCCAACCAATCAACCCATCAACCATAACAATACTCCACGGAACAGAGAAAACCTTCCATCCTCCATTTTAACTGACGGAGAAGAACGTGGAACTTTCCCACTTTTCCTTTTGAAAGGATACTTTCAAGAATCGGTTCTGAAACGCCTCTCAGCCGCACAAACTTCCACCACAGCCCAGAAGAAACGGCCTCCATTACTGGAGAAGTCAGATAATTCAGGCTTTGCCGTCTCACTTCTCCCTCCATCAGTCTCATCTTTTTCCTCTGATGCAACATTCCGACCCCCCCCCTCTCTCTTTCTCTCTTACCATTGCTCTGTCGGTTTCTTTATCTCTCGCCGAGGCCTCGGAGTGGGTTCTGCAATCATGTTCGGGGGCTGATCAGAAAAAAGGGGGCTCACTCCGTAACATCTGCTGTGAAATGGCGCTAATTGCCGATTGATTCGAAGCAGAGGCAGCAGATATCTGCATTGCAGAGCTGCATCTGCCAGAGCCTCCTCACAGCTCCCGTCTCTGATTATCCATTGTTCGGAGTGTTTACTTTTGTACTGATGAAGAGTAAATGGCAGGTTAAGAGAAGCAAGGGGGGGGGGGCAGACACCAAATTGGGTAACTCTCGATTAGAAAAAAAGAAAAAAGAAAGATGGAGTGTAAAATTAGTGACAATTAACACACCCTTTTAGCAGGCACTCTAAAACTTATGGCGACCGCGGATATGCAAATTATCTTTTAAGATACATACTTGAAATACAAAAGTAGTGATTAAGCAGCCTTTGGTATATGGAGGTAAAAGCACGTCTTGATTGGGAGCGAATCAGCCGGTGAAAAACAGATTTTTTGTATTTTTGATGACTCAGGGAAGTTTTCCTGTGTGGCAGTATCACCGAGTCATAGAGTTAAAAAGCAGTATTTCTATTAAACTTCGAGTATAAGACTTATCATCCCTGCAAAAAAAAAAAAAAAGCGGACCTGTTAGGTGTTGAATATATTTTTTCCAAACCTGTCGGCAATTTTTCAGAGGAGAGCCGCCGCCACTTGTTGTGACAGGTAACAAATTCTCCTCCAGTTCTGCGTCTGAAGAAAACAGCATCTGACACAGATACGAGGTCCGGGAATTAATATTATGCGGTTTCATGCTCGGCGGGTGTCATCCTGCAGTCGTGCAGCTGTTTGTTTTCCTCCTCTGCTCAGCAAATACTGATGTCAAAAATCATTGATTTAAGTGCTTCGTCATCAAACGCGTTTTTTTTTTTTTTTACAACGCGGGTGTCACATTATCTCTGCAGGCCGTAATGAAGCATCGCAGGCTCGGGTCCAGAGTCTCGTCTTTGGTGACGAATATGAAGAGTTTAGTCTTTAAAACATGACTAAACTAACTGTCAGACTTGCCTTTTATATTTTCTACATTAGTAAACTGTCTGCAGATAATCCAGCTGGAAAACCGCAACAACTTACTCACCATGATTCAAATGAAATTTATCTCCTTTTAGTATATTTATGCCCCTGGAGGAAACTTTGAAATGATATTAATCCAACATGTGCAGCACAACTTCAAAAGAGAATTCTCGTCCTGAGGCTGAATAGCCTGCAACGCAAAAATCCAGCAGTTACACAGGCTCATTGATATCCCTTTTCCACCAAAAAGAACCTGGTGCTAGTTCGGTGCTGGTGCCAGTGCTAGATCCTGACATAATCAGTTCTTGGCTCTAGAGATGATGCTGGTCTGGCACCAGATCTGAGGGCCAGGAGCTGGTGCTTAGGCTGTCGAAAAGCAAATAGCTGGTGCTAAGTCAGGCCCTGGAACCAGCTCGGTGGAAAATGGGTATAATAGAGGCGATAGAGGCGACCGTCCTCCCAGGATCTGGATTAGCTTACGTATTCAGATAAGAAGTTTTTGGACCCCGGCAACTTGTGGATAACCAAGACCTACTTATTCTCATTGGCTTTTAATCCGTCTTGAGTTTTTTTGTTTGTAAAAACAAAATGAATGAATTCGTATTGTTCTTATTTGTCAGATTTCATTTTAAGTCTAATCAGCAGCTGACAGACTGCGGTTGTTGTAAATGTGATTTATAAATAAAGTTGACATCGACATTGACGAATCCGCCAGCGTGAGAGGAATGCGGACTCTTCTGGGACAGCTTTTTTCCCGAGGTATAGACTGAAGTTGTTGGTTTAAAATATATAAAAGCACAGGTGTTGCATATAAATAAAAAATATCTGGAGGGAACGGTCAGACTTTATAGGTTTGTAGCCCAAAAGCTCAATCTGGAATAACTTATATATCACAGTGGGGTGTAAATACCCCGACACCCAAGGTGTCACTGGGACATAAAAGATGGCATGTAGACGGTTTGACGTATCAGAAGAACGTGTATCGGGTATCAGCTTCCATGAATCAGATTTAAGGTGAGGTAAATACGACCGTTTAAAAGGCTAAGAGTGACGATCAATCACACGGCCGACGTGTCGCCGCCAGAGACCGCGACTCGTGAGGCGCAGGTTTATGATTCCAGGGTGTTCCGACGTTTTCACCGTCTCGTTTGAAAGTGAGTGTGGAGAATAAGGAAAACACAAAACTGGAATATAATGAGGGTTTAGTCTGATTCGTTTTAATAAACCAAAATGTAATACTTTTTTCATCCTTTGAGTCATCGGGGGGAAAAAAGAAGCATATTCTTGAATTCACTCTCTTCAGTCTTTTCAAATTTACAAACTACGGCAAGGAAAAAGGCGCATAATTAGTAAATACTACATGTAGTATTTCGCTGCATGACATTAAATAGATTAAAATCTGCACAATCTTTAACAGCGGGGGGGGGAGAGAAAGTAGATTCAGTTGATTGGCTCAGTCTCAAAGAGTTGATTATATAGAAACGTTTTTCTATATAAATATTCAATGGGAATACGTGTTTTTTTTATTAAGCGAGCTCATAACAGAGTGCATCGTGGAGCAGATTGTCTCCTCGCAGCAGGTAGACGACCATTTGCCACGAACGCGAGAACATCATTACACCTCAATTTTATGATTCATGATTCTTTTTCGTAGGCGGTGAGTTATCCCGTTCCCCCGGAGAATCAGACAGCGTCTCTCCAAACAGCTTTGGAAATCTTCTTTATGATTCACATTGTCATCAGCATTTAAAGTGTAACGTCGCATCTTCCGCCACTTAGGAAATGAAGTATTTCTTAAGCGCTGGTGTCTGATATTGGATTCATCTGAGAGGGAAAAACGCAAAGCGGCTCGGCTAAAGTGTTTGTGACTGGCACTCTGACAAGATTTGGTACGCGGCCCAGACCGGCTCCAAAACTAACATCGTTCATGTAATCCAGGTAGACAATTAAGTGAAATTATGCTGATTATAATCAGGGTGGGCTTTCAAGTATTGTGTTGTTGGGGGGCATGCGTGTGCAGTCTCCGAGAATAATAATACATTTGAAGGGGAAATGGGGACCACATTTTCTCCGATGGTTCATCCGCTGAGGATAATCAACGTCTTTGGTCGGCTTTTCATCTGAATGTTCTTTCAATTTATCTCATTTCAAGGCTTTGATTCTTGTCATCGCTTCGTGAAAGAATGCCCCCACACACTGTGAGGAGGATGGTTTGACAGGTTAAAGACTCTCCAAGGATCACAGCTAGAGAGGTCAGAGGTCAGTTGAATCTTTGGGTCAGAAAGTCTCACTAACCACCATCATATGGCGCCGACACCGACACCAGCTGTTTGGGAGGGTAGCATGAAAAAGGCCTGTGTTGTCGTCCACACACAAGCTAACGCTGCTACAGTTTGACAAACACCACTGGGACCTTCACTGGAACAAGGTCAGAGGTCAGATGAGCTTTTTTGGAACATACTTGAAAGATTGGCGTGGCTAAGCAAGAAGGGAGGCCATAGATAAATCCCCTTATATCCGCTGTGAAGTCTGGTGGTGGATCTCTGATGCTATGGGTCTGTTTTTCTTCCAAAGGTTCTGGACATCTTGTTAAAGACCTGGTTCAATGGACTCCATCAAACACCAGCAGATACTGGATGAAGACCTAAAAGTCTCTGTCAGGGACCTTAAAGTGGGCCGTGGTTGGACCTTCCAGCAGGACAATGTTCTGAAGATCACCTCAACATCAACCCAAGAATGGTTCAGAGGTCACAGAATAAAGGTTCTGCCATGACCATCCCAGTCACCTGACCTAAACCCCACAGAACATCTGTGGGATGGAGAGGAGAGTCCACAAGCTTGGACCTCAGAACCTGAAGGAGGTGGAGAGTTTCTGTATTCAGGAATGTTCTCAGATCTTCTCCATGTGTTCTCAAACCGTTACCGTCGACTCCTTTTTCAGAGCTGTGACTTCCTAGAGATCCATGTCTGGTTCCTCGCCAACCTCACGGCGACGACAACTCAACACAGCCAAGAAATAGTCCGGCGTATAATTTCTCTCACACTAAAGTTTTTTACTCCGCTGGTCACATGTCACATCTCTGCCTCTCTGTCACGGGAATCATTTATTTTCTCCCCGTTGTCAAAGCAGCGTATCCCACGCCGCCTCTCCCATTACCTAAGCGCGTCCCGTCCAATCGCCGGGTTTGAGGACAGTGTGGTCAGGTAGTAATATTCCCTCATGCAGACAAAGTGCTATGATGTCAACTTAATCACATTGTTTGTACAGGAACTGCACTATTCGGTCAGTCCTTCCTTTTTACGAGGCTCCCTACGTGAGAAAAATAAATTACAGGACGCTATAACCCCTTAAGCCGCCAAATGTGTCATGCGGCTGTGCGTCGGAATGGCTTCGCACACACACAGACACACACACACACACATACACACACACACACAGTCATGCCCTGAACCTATCACCACTGATGACCTCATGGCGATTTGTTTTTTCCTTCTACATATTCCATATTCTCCCACAAATGGGCTAATTTTAGACCACCCATAAAACGCACGCTTCAAAAAAAAAACAAAATGCTCAGCAGACATGATGCCACCGCAAAGCAGGAACACGAGAAATGTGGAAATTCATTCAGGCCATCGGCCCGAGGCCCAGATTTTCACCCTTTTACGATGCCGAGGCGGACACCCTTACGGTTCACGGGGAGGCAGAGCCGCCGCGTTGGCGGGCTTCTTATGAGAAAAAGACAAACGTCCTGCAGAGAGCATTGAGATTGGAGATCCTGTTTTCATTACTTTGGTTTATCGGCTCAATAGTCACCTCCTCTCTCCCAGCGCTAAACGTCCTCTTGATTTGCTCCTCTCATGCCTGCACCTGAAACAATTCATTAAAAATGAATGAGAGGAGAGGGAAACACTGATGGCTGGGAGACGAGGGCGAGAGAGGACGGTGGAAGGGACTGTGTGCTGGGTGCGGTCTTTTTTAAGGGCGTAGGTGTGCAATCAACCATTTGTCTTAACCGTTGGTCCATTTTCGCCCAAATGTACATGGACAATTCCCATTACAAAGGAATTCTCCCGAGGAGATTTATCTGGCATGTATCGTATTTTTGCTCTAAAAGATCATGTTTTAGTCAGTAGGGGGCGTTTTTAGGAAGGAAACACTGTTCTTCGGACATAAGTCCTTAACCGTTGTTCCGATTCAGCCCAAATTAGACTATATTAATTCACCCGAGGAGATCTATCTGGCATGTATCGTACTTTACTCTAAAATGTCATAGTTTACTCACTAGGGGGAACTGTTTTTATGAATATTGCTGTATTTCTAACTTAACTCCTTAACCGTTGGTCCAATTTAGTCCGATTTGATGCACAAGAATCGACCCGAGGAGATCCATCCATCTTACTGTTATATATACTATTATATTTACCAGCGCTTTTGTTTTTATACAAAAAACAAAGTTTTTAACTTCCTCACCGGTGGCCTAATTTAGTCCAAATTTTGTTCAAATCAATTCAGCAGAGATCTGTTATATCTTATATTGAAGCCAAAACAGAAATCCTTTGGATTCAACCCACACGGATCACCATGACCTGGATGAATGAGGATCCACAACGACATCTCGAATGTTACTCTGAGCTTTTTTGGGGAAATAACTCGTCAACCGTTGGTTGCGGACGAATCGTCATTCCGTCCACAGATCCTTTCTTGATCACGATAACTCAAAAACTATGTCATGGATCAACGTGAAATTGATGCCCACCATAGACCACCATAGCGAGGAAGAACTGGATTGAGTTTGGGAATGGTTGGTTGTCTTCTTTTCGACACACCCCGAAAAGTTTTTCCATGCCTAATTTCTCAACCGTTGTTCCGATTTAATCTAAAATAACGTCACATTTAATTTGAGGAATTCAAACGTGGGATTGCTTGTACAACACAGGGGATTGGGGGCCTTTCAGCGATATAAAATTGCTGTCGGGGACGATCTTTAATTCTGCGCTTTTTTCAATCGTAGTTGAATATTTTCAACATACCTCTCTCTAATGAATGTAACAATATGAATAATGCTTATAATGATTAAAAATACGATTACTTACGTCTTATTTAAGTTACAGTTCCGACAAATGTCTCTGCGTTTGACTCTGAAAAGAGCGAATGACGGGATGTGGAAGACAATTACAGTTTTTTAAGTGACATCATTTCTCCAGTTAGTTCATAACTTCCCCCCCAGTTAAAACAAACCTATACTTATTCATTCCACAATGAATTTTTGATGCATATGTGCCATTAAGAAATCACTGTGGGTGTTTTCAGGATTTATGGTTTCCCTGTAAGTGCTATTCCACTCCGCTGGGGTATTAAGGTTTACAAGCGTTATTCCAGAAAGAATGAATCATGGAAAAATCATCTGGGGAAAAAAAAAAGGAACATTCTGGCTATAATTTGGATGTCTGCAGTTCTGTGAACCCGTTCTGGACGCTCTCCTGAACTCTAATTTTATTCCTTTTGAATGTTACGATTGATGTTTTTATCTTGATGCGTGACAAAGTTACATTTGAACGTCGGACCAAAGACATGACAGAATCCTCACTGAGCGGAATTCCTGTTTCCCTCATTCATGGCGGGTCACCCGTTGCTCTGAAGCAGCAAAACATCGACAACGTTGCACTGCCCAGCTCCATGTTGCTTTGGTCTTTGGTTTACATTAGATGTAAGAAGATCCTCGTCTTCCAAACACTTCGACGTCCAACTATTTCATAGTCCGGTCTGCAGAAGGTTCTGAAGGTCATCAAGGGCGGCCATTTTTGCTCAGTGTCTATCAAACAATGGAGTCACAAACACTCAGGTATATCGAGGTGAGAGGGGTCTTCAGCTGACCCCATGTACAACTGGTGAGACCCAATCCACCTGCAACCAATTATTATATTATATTTATATATATATATATATATATATATATTACACGCCCAAAATGTGTATAGTGTGTTTTCGCAGATTAACATTGTTTGATGTGAAGTTTGATTGACAGATGACAACACAGCAGGAGAGGGTCAAATCACGGTTGCCCACCGGGGTAAAAACACGCTGCAAATCAAGAAAACACATGCAAATAGACGAACATATCCAAATTAGGGAAAACATTTTGTTTTTTTTTGAAGTGTAGTCAAAGTGATGAAGACGTTTTCTCAATTTGCTTGTGTTTTGTCTAATTGGATGTGTTTTTTTAAATTTGCGGCGTGTTTTTACCCCAGTGGGCCACCGCATCAAAATTCTTTTTCACCAGCTGTTGAGCTACTGAAGCTGGTTCTGCAGAAAATGACTGAATTGTCAATCTGTTTTGTTTTGCATTTAAATGCCATCCTCTAAAAAACATTTGTGAACCTTCTCACCGAGCAACATGGAGAGAAACTACCGAATCCATTCTCAGTTCTGCTAGTTAATAGTTTACCGAAAACACAATTAGATGGGCGGAGGTTATTTGAGTCTCCTCCCACCACACCGAAGCACGATCCCATCCCTCCTTGAACTGGTCCGCGGGTTCACGATAGGAACAATGCATCTCCAGCTCTACCAGATCTGTTTGGGTTTTGTTTATCCGTCCTGGTTGCACCATTATGAGTGGAAAAAAAAAAAAAGAATCCATCCCAGAGTTTGAATAGTCTGGTAATGAGCAGAAGAAATCAATCATCTCTTCAAAGTAGGCCCACTGCAGCAATAAGAATGTAAATTTACACTCGTAAATTCCACACTTTTGGATCCCCACATCCTTCTTAATGTCTTCTGATTTCACAGCGGCCTTGTGTGCGGTACTCCACCGCCGACGGCCGTTTGATTTACAGCTGTTTTCTTCCTGTTTCTTTTGGGAGGTGATAGTAAAGAGATCTAAGATAGCCATCGCCGCATGAGCTATATATATATATATATATATATATAAAAAAGCTGTGATAACGCCGCTATTTCTTTAGTCTGAGTACAAAAACCCGCCTTCTGCCAATCCATTCAACTATCAATCCACCCATCATCTCTGCGTTTGGCGTGCGTGGACCATCATTACATATTCCACATAGCTGGGCGTAATTAAAAGGAAGTGTAAGTACTGTAATTAATGGTAATTGTTGAAGACAGGCAGCGGATAATGGTTCCCTGTGGTTTGATCAGGAAGACCTTTGAAATCAGGAGGCCTCTGATTGGTATCACCTGACCTTTGAACACACACACACACACACACACACATACACGCAAATGATGCAAATGGTCATTCAAAGTCAGTCACTCCGCTGCAAAAGCCTGTAATGTTCTTTTTCTTTTGGTCTTTATCATTAATAGACGCTTTGTTGGATGTGGAGAATGAACTCAACTTCAAAATGTGTCTTTTTAAGCATTTGGCGGTTTGCTAAACTCTGACCGTCAGCAGAGGAAGCCCCAATTAGTTCTGGGTTCCAATACAAATTCTACGAGGCAGTTGCCCGTGAATTGATGTGAACCTGATTATATGAATCAGAACTTCTCCAGTGGCTCTATTCTTTTATTATGTCCTACTTTGCATGAGTCCACCATCCTCAAATCTTTAAACCTAAAGCTAAAACACGATGTTCAGAATAATTGTTATTGTGCTGGGGCATATGGCTTAAATATTGATATTTATATATAAATTAGACCTACGGTATTGTCCCCGAAAGTCCTCCAAAAAACAACAACACAATCCTCTGTGTTGTAAAAGTAATGTACCTGATTGAACTCTTCAAATGAAAGTTTTTCTTAAAAATGCTTCCTCTAGTGAGTAAAATATAAACTATTAGAGTAAAAGATAATATGTACAAGTTATATCTCAATGATTCCATTCATAAGCACCAAATTCTCACTAAATCGGACCAACGGTTGGAAGTTATGTTCAAATAATAAAGTTTTTTTTGAAGGAAAAAAAGAAAAAGAAAGAAAAATGATTCCAGTGAGTAGAATAAAACATGACATAAGCAAGATAGATCTCCATGAATCGATTCATAAGCACTAAATTCGGACATAATCCGACAAACGGTTGAGAAATTATGACCTGAGAACTTTTGGAGCTGAAGCGCCCCCTAGTGTCAGAAATATATAAACCGACCTTTCCCAAAAATCTTAAAATCAATTGTAGCAAAAAGGTGGCTTTACAAAATATTAAATGCAGGTTGTCAGTATAATACAACGATAGAGAGGCAGATGTGTCGGGTTTTTTTCAACATCGGGTCAAGTGATGCAACAACATCCATGTTTCTTTCATAAGAATGTACAAAGAGGAGCTAAAAACCTCCAGCAGGATCACATCCGATCACACGTCAGGATGATCCTCTGAATGTTCCTTCTCCCACACTCGGATTATTTCCCTGAGCCCACCTGCTTCCCCGAGTCTGGGAACGCCGTGCCGGAGAGAACGTCGGCTCCGGCGTCGTCGAAAGTGGCCGCGGCAGTAAATCAGCGGATGACCTCATGCAGGGTGAGAAGAGTGCAACAACGTCCCACATGGGATCTATTTCCTCTGCACATTAGCGATACTCTGGAGCATTAAGGCATGCAGCAGAAGCAGATGTATTCTTCCCCAGGCTGATTCAACTAGTAAGCATTTCCTCTCCCCTCAGTCCTGAGGCGAAGCATGATTACCCAATTTTAATGAGATTTTTAATGTGATTTTTATTTTTTTTTGGCACAATCTCTAGGAGACAATCCTGATCTCCTACGTACAGGAAGTGGTTAATGTTTGCGCTCTGCAAAATGAACGCATGCTGACTGACGGGGGTTTTGATTTATTTATTTTTTATGTTTCCCAAACTTCTTTCTCACGATGGTGGGGGCCAGAAATCGGATTCTTTTTTAGTTTTGTTAATATGATGTCGACAATCCTCAGGTTTGGACGTTGGAGAGTGCGTGCGGTCGTTCCAGTGGAGCGTCATCGCTGCAGCTGAAGCCCTGGAGGTAATCGTGTTTTTTGGGTTTTCAGATCCTCGGTCGCATTCTGGTGAACGCGACGTCCCCGAAGAAAGACTTTATTCATATTTGGATTTGGACGAAATGTACATTTGTTGAAAAGAACAATCAAGGTTTTCAGAGAGAACACAGTCTTCCAGTGAATTTTCTCCAGTAATAATGACAAGTTTAACAAAAATACCTAAATTTGACCAATATTTCAAAGATCAAACTTCTCATACATGAGCAGTCCGTCGTTATTTCCCAGAGACTGCGACTATATATCACATTTATTAAATTAATTTATTAATTATTAATTAAAAGGTGACTGGACTTGATATTTGTGGATTTTGTTAACATCCCTGGTTCCCAAGATTGGATTTGAGTCCGTTTAGAGATCTGATAAGATTCGTTCCCTCGGTTCTTATACGAGTTTTACCTTTTTAAATTTTGTCCTTGTGGTACTCATAGATGGAATTGAAGAAAACATGATCTATTCTCCACTGGAATAAAGCTCTAGACCCCACTTTGAAAGCCTCTTGTCGTGGTTGTGGTCTTAGTTGGAGCTTCAGGTGTCTCTTAGCTCTCTGTAAAACATAACCTGAGGCGGACAGGAGGTTAATGTTAAATATCGTAAATGAAATTCTTTCAAAGTTATGAAGTGGACACAACATGGATGTAAGCAGCAGCTTCACTGACTGGGGGGAAAAGTACGACCGCAAAAAAACGATAATTTTGCGAGTCAATTTGAACAGTGTACACAACGTACAGACATTAGTCTGATTGTTTCATCATTTTTAATTTTATTAATATCTAGTCCAATTAATTTATCCGGGGGAAATGTGCTGACTGGGTAATGAGCACAAAGCCCGCCGTCTCCTGTTTGTTCACCTCATTATTTACAGGGACATCCAGAATTATTGCCACGTTTTTGAAAAAAAAACGAGTAAAACCAGATGTACATTTAAAATTACTCACACCATCAAACGTTATTAACATAAAACCAATATTTCCAGCAAATTTACAATCATATTTTATATCTATAAAAGGTTTGAGTACGATCCCTGAAAGGATGAACATTAACTTCCTGTTTGACTGGGGTATAAATATGAGGTGACACAGGCCTAAATCTCTCTGAGGTTCTTCACGATGGGGACCTGGAAGAGGACGTGTTGACAAACTTACCCCACACACTGTGAAGAGGATGGTTGAGCTGGCAGAAGACTCAACAAGGATTACAGCTAGACAGGTCAGAGGTCAGTTGAATCTTGGGGTCAGAAAGTCTCCCTAACCACCATCAGATGGCGCCGACACCAACACCAGCTGTTTGGGAGGGTAGCAAGAAAAAATCCTCTGCTGTCGTCCACAGACAAGATAAAGCTGCTACAGTTTGACAAACACCACTGGGACTTTCACTGGAACAAGGTCAGAGGTCACACGAGACCAAAGTAGAGCAAACATCTATGGCCGCGGTGAGGCAAGTGAGAAAGCCATAGAGAAATTCCCCCTATACCCACTGTGAAGTATGGTGGTGGATCTCAGATACTGTGGGTCTGTTTTTCTTCCAAAGGTTCTGGACATCTTGTTAAGGACATGGTTCCATGGACTCCATCAAACCCCAGCAGATACTGGATGAAGACCTAAAAGCCTGTCAGAACCTTAAATTGGGCCGTGGTTGGACCTTCCAGCAGGACAATGATCTGAAGCTCACCTCAACATCAACCCAAGGATGATTCAGAGATCACAGAATAAAGGTTCTTTCATGTGCATCATAGTCATACCTGACCTACACCCCACAGAACATCGGTGGAATGTGCTGCAGAGGAGAGTTCACCAGCGTGGACCTCAGAACCTGAAGGAGGAGGATGGAGGAGTGGGCTTCTCCTTTCACAAACTGCCGCTGGTCCGGGGGGTTTACACAGAACTCTTGAAATATGTTCTGATTGAAAAAAGACAGATGTTGATGACATATGAGAGGAATAATCTGCATTTACATGATAAATTGCACAACCATCGTTTTTAGTTTTTATGTATTTAAGTTATAAACTCTGTGAGGTCATCGATGTCAGAACCTCATCAGGGAGTTTCCTGCAAACGACAGATGCATGACTTTAAGAAATATTGAGATGTTTGTTTTCAGATCAGGTCTTTCATTTGACATTAAGGTTCTATGGACTTTTTCCACCTTCTCTGGGCTTCTGTGGTTCTGTTGGAGTCAGGAGGAACACTATTACGGTTCATTGAATGCTTTCCTCACGGACTAAAAATGTACATCCAGCGTTTCATTCCGCATGGAAATGCAAAGATGCGGCCAACCACGCATTTCAAAATAAAAGCGTTGTTTGGGCCGACGCTTGCCTCTTTTGAGTAGCCAAGAATTTGTTTGCTCGGAGCGCGGGGGTTTTCTGGGCTGCACTTCTTTCCACCTCTTCTCCCTTTTTACTTCTCCTTCCCCGTTGTCCGACATCGGGGTCACGGTGAATTCTTTAGCATGTGTCGTCCCAAATAACAGTGACAGATGACAGACCCTTGGCTTCCTTCGCTTGCAGGCTCGCCTTGTGTTTGGACAAGACCGTGACATCATAGGGCAAAGTGCCTAGTTTCCTCGCCGTAATTGTCTTCCCTTTTCCGTTTACCTTCGCTGGTTCCCACTGCAGAGGCAGCAGCTGTTCTTACTCCTGGTTTGAATCAAACCCAGGATGTCTTGTATTTCTTTTCTAGATTGATGGTGATCATGTACTTGTCCAACGAGCGCAATAAAAGTCAGAGGGGTTTGGATTTACTCTCGAGATGCTTCATCATTTGGATCCGCAGGGGCGAGTTAGAGCAGGTGCTAAAATTACACTGCAATACGATACGTCTCGTAAATTTGCACAATCCTGCAGTCAGTCTGAATAACAAAAAGTCAGAAGTTTTAAACACAGAATTCAGTCACAACTCATTAGTTAGTCGTTTGGTATTAATCAGGGAAGAGGAAGTGCAGTGTGAGACACCGAGATTATGCTGTAATTAGCCCGGTAATTACATTCATAACAATAAAAGGTTCCAAAAATAAGTGAATAGAGAGTTGAGGCGTAAGACAGAGCTCTCGGTTTACCGCTCCATCTGCGCTCCAACCTTCATCTGAGGTCACGGGTTCTGGGTAGAGACCAGAAGAATGAGGTCAAGGATACAAGCTGCTGAAACGAACTTCCTTCGTCGGGTGGTTTGGCTCAGCGGCGGAGCTCATACCCCTTTTTACACCAAAAATAACCTGGAACTAGTTCGGTGCTGGTGCTAGGGCCAACAGTGCCTTAGTTGGTTCAGTTTATGGGATGAATCTCGCTCGGCTGTTGTTTTTAAAATAGCGGTTCAGTGTTTGCGCCACTCTTTTTGGTCACAATAACTCCGCCTCCAGCGCCTGACGTAACCGGTTCTTGGATTCTAGACCAGCAAAGAGTATGTGCTTGTCTGGCACCGTTTTTTGAGCACCATTATTGAGAGCTGGTGCTTGGGCTGTCGAAAAGCGAAGTCAGGCTCTGGCTCCGAGCTAGCCCTGGAACCAGATTTGTGGAAAAGGGGAATCGGACAACAGGAGGGAGCTCAGAATGGAGTCGCTACTCCTTCACGTCAAAGGGAGCCAGTTGAGGAGGTTTGGGTATCTGATCAGGACGCCTCCCTTTGGAGGTTTTTCAGGCACCTCCAAATGGGAGGAGCAAACGAAAGGCACCATTAACCATAACCAGGGCACCGTTGAAGCAATGCTATCAGCTATGCTAATCCACTTTCCTCTGCTTCTCTAGGGTCCGACCACGGCGGCAGCAGTAATATTGTTGTAGTAATATAACAGACATAACAGACAGATCCTGTCGTCTCCAATGAGGACGTTATCTTATTTTGTCCTTTCCTGCACCTGAGACATCAATCTGCAGATTTGTAGACAATGTTTTCTGCCACCTACTGGTAGCAACGGCATAATGCACGGATTCGCTTAAAAGCAAGATGGTGGCAGTAGAGACAAACGTGCAAAAAGGAAGAAATTCAAAGAAATTTTAACAGTAAAATATATATATATATTTATATATATATATATATATATATATATATATATAGTAGCCAAGACTGGCCGTATTTCACACAAGAAGCCTGGAGACTTTTGAGTCACTTATAAAAACTTTTCTCTTTGATATATGATCAAAATGCGTTATTGATCAAATATTTAGTTTTTTTTTAGTTTTGTTGCTAAAAGTAATTCCTGTGCAAAGACAATGTTTATGTTTTATATTTCTTCGGCCTCACTTATCCCACATAGCAAAGAATAATTAATGTAAATAAAATATTTCCGATTACAACCTCAAAGTTGATATTTGGTTGATACGCCCCCGAAAAAATGTTGTTGTTCTTTTTGTCAAAAGATAAATTCAGGTTTGCAAAGGCGGTCCTGATCTTTGAAAACATCTAGTGTGGCTGCTCCTTGTTGTCTTTCACTGTGCGTATTTAAATATTCCCGCTGATGACCAGCCCACATCTTCAAGCAAATAAAGTAAGAATATGATTCTGTATCGTATATTTTTCTTTTTATGACAAAATCACATGCTTATGTTTCCATTTGTCGGTTAGCGTATGCTCTTATTTTGAAGGATCGCAGCGGAAGGCATTGTGTATATGTTCTGACTTGATGAAATTGAAACGCTTCATCCTCAAACCTTTTTCCTAAACCAATTGTACGGCAATTCAAAGTAAAAATAAAACATTGTAAGCCCTTGTCAGCCCAATTTTATGTTAAATGTTGACTTTGTTCATAAAAGAGACGCTTATGGATTAACAGTAAATCGTCTTGGGAGCACATGATGATCTCAGCGGTTCTGTGGGTCGATAGTATATTTGTGGGAAATCATTGTTCAAAAAGAGAATCATTTCTTGAAATAGCTAGGGAAGAACTGCATCCATACATGCATGTCCAACAAACTGACTATAGCCATTAGATGACCTGTCTTCTTCTGGGATGTGAGGAGAAGACAGTGCCATGGGGAAACGAGGACTTGGAGGGATGGATGGATGGCGGAGACAGATTTGAGAAGCAGAAACAGTGACAGGCTGCCTATTAGGGTCGCCGGTGAAACGGAGGCATGGTGGAGTGTGTGCTGGATTTTCTATCGTTATGGCACTTGAGCTGATAGCGAACTCACACGGACCGGAGTAAATGTTGTTTATTTCATGAGCGCTCTGAATTTCATGATGGTTAAGAGTAGAAATGTCTTACAGTAAAAGGTAGAACGACACCGATTAAGCAGAGATGTTTCCGAAACTTTCTGAAAGTCATAGAGGAGGGAAGGATGTGAGCAGACGCCGACATGTTATATATAGAGGAGGGGCTTCCTTCTCTGGTGCTGGGAGACCCTGAAGCAAAACAAGGTCTAAGCTAAGGTCTAAGGGCTTCTCCTTCAAAAAAAACCCCCAAACCCCTGTGTTGTACAAGCAATTCCCCTGATTGAAATGTGAAGTTATGTTCGAAAAACTGTGTTTTTATGTAAAATATGAACTATTATTAAAAAATGTAACTCATATGTAAGAGAGATCTCTTTGAGTTGATTCATATGAACAAAATATGGACTGAATCGGAACAACGGTCGAAAAAGATCCGGAAAACAGGATTTTTCCTAAGAAGAGCTCCCCCTAGTAAGTAGAACAGAAACCGTAAAAGCGTTATTCCCCATCCACAAGAGTAAATACGTTTTATTTCACGCGCGCTCCAGATTTCCTGATGGATGAGAATGATTCTGCAGTAAAACACACAACAAGCCCAGATCCTCCTAACCTCTCTGTAAGTCCTGTACAGGAGGGACTGTGACACGTTCCGTAAAGAGGAGGGGCTTCCTTCTCTGTCGGCGGGAGACACTGAAGCAAATGGAGTGAGAAGGATCCATTTATTCTCTCTCTGTCCTCCACTAACCTTCACTTCCTGCTCCTGCAAAACAGCACAATTCCCTCTCTTCATGTTTGGAACTGTAAGAGCGGTATTTACCATTTATTATAAGCGTTTTATTTGGTGATCGCGACGGGAAATCTTCAGACAGCAGGTGAAGGTGCATATAAGAGCGTTTGAGGCTACGGAGGAGGAGGAGGAGGAGGGGGAGGAAACAAGCTCCTTTGCCACAGAGGATTTTCCGGGAGCTGTCATTGTAGCTCTGAGACAGCTCCGGAATGTGTCTGTAGGCCGCCGCTGGAATTAATACAGATAAGGTAGAAAAGTTTAAAAGTCTTTAGTCAAATGAAAGCTCTCTCGCCGCCTCCTTCTATGAAAGGGTAGAGCCAAAACTAGAGGGGAATATATCTCTGGTGTTGTATTTGTAGTTTGGACGACACCCAAAGCCAATTATATCATCGCTCTGACCAAACTTAATCGGCGCCTCAGGCTCTCTGGGCTTTTACACTTCATGTATTTTAGCACATCTGAGAAAAAGCGTCGCTCATGATGCGTTACCCGGTCCCCCCCCCCCGCGTTGGTTTTGATCAGAGATTGTTTTTTTAAATGTTTGTTTCCGCCGCGTATAGATGCCTGTCACCGTCTGTCGGCTGCAGGGAAAAAGTAAATGAGAAGTCAAACTGAAGGGCCGAAGCTTCTCCACTTCAACCAATCACATGCTTCCTAACATTCTGCAGGCTTAAAGAGAGATATTTCAAGACGCTGTTCGATTTCCAATGGGAGGAAGTTCTTCCTCATCATCAGCTCACAGCAAAGAGAACAGACTACCAAGACTTTTGGTGTTTATTTCAATACTTAATTAAAGCATTCATTTTCTTTTAATTCCTGTTCTGCTCGGGTTAGTAGCCGATTCATGTCCCCCTGATTGAACTCCTCAAATTAAATGTGACTCATTAATAATGTCAGAGTCCATATTGACTCAACTCAACTGTTTCTATGAAGTCAGCAGTCTGCTCTGGGATCAGATCCCATAATGACCCAACCATGAAGATAAATACAGTTAACTTGTTTTTCTGAGCTCTGGAATAAAACAAGACCGATTTAATTGTGTGACGCAATTTGGAAACAATTGGATTTAAGGTTGGGAAGTAAGGGACGAAAAAAATGTGTTTCCGACAAAAAGCAACCGCTAATAAATAAAATATGAACTATTACAGTGAAATTATATTTATATAAGATAGATGTCTTTGGGTTGATTCATAAACACCACAATTGGAGTAAATCGAACCGGCGGTTCAGAAATTAGGGCCCAAAAACTGTTGGAGTCAAACCTCCCCCTAGTGGCAGTAATATGCAAGTTCATCCTCCAACTAGGGTCCATGTGGAATTATGAAAAAGTTTTTCATTATTCACGCTAAAACCAAGGATCTGCAGTGGCGTTAATGAAGTTTTCATAATTTCATATCCTTATTTCAAGGATATGAATGAATAATCAACATTGGCATTTATTGATATTTACCAATATCAATAAATGCTATTGATTTTGGAAAGTAATGGAAAGTCCATTACTTTCTCTGCGTTTGCAGAAAAAGTAATGGACTTTCTCTGCAAACGCAAATAGATTATTTTTGCGAGAACATGACTTCTACGTCGAAGAGAAAATATTCTTGGGCAAACAATAAAGTATTCTCTGTTCAAAAAAATGCATTTCTGTTTCCTCTTATCAAGAAGCAGCGACAGAAACAATGTTTTAGCCTTTTTCTCTCAGATCTTTTCTCTCTCTATCGACTCTCTCTCTCTCTCTCTCTTCAGTCACGCTTCATTTCCATCACCTTTATACGTCCTATGTAGTTTTCTTTTTTTTTAATTTAATGCTAATAATAATGCTAATAATAATGTATATATATGTGGGTGTTTACCTATGAATATATTGGTATGTATATATATATATATATAAATATGTGCGTGTATGAATGAATATATGGTTATGTATGTTTATGTATGTGTATTTAGGAATATATGGATATGTATGTCTGTATATGAATATATGTGTATGTATGTGTATATATGAATATATGTGTATGTATGTGTATAAATGAATATATGTGTATGTATGTGTATATATGAATATATGTGTATGTATGTGTATTTTGGAATATATGTGTATGTATGTGTATATATGAATATATGTGTATGTATGTGTATATGAATATATGTGTATGTATGTATATATGAATATATGTGTATGTATGTGTATATATGAATATATGTGTATGTATGTGTATAT
>VRLP01007253.1:0-22897 GCA_009660295.1 Lophius piscatorius | reverse complement strand
AGATAGATAGATAGATAGATAGATAGATAGATAGATAGATAGATAGATAGATAGATAGATAGATAGATAGATAGATAGATAGATAGATAGATAGATAGATAGACAGATATTTATCCTTGAATCAGTTCATATGCACCAAAATTGGATTGAATCGACCAACGGTTGAGAAATTATGGACCAAAAACATTTGGAGATGAAACTTGAAATAGATTTTGAGTTATCACCGGAACACAAAGTTTTTTTTCATTATGTAGATAAGAACACGCACAACTGGACTTACTTGTTGATCTAAGACCTAATACAGGCCGTCGTCGCCCATCACGATAGGTGTCGTTTCAGTTAGATTGCCCTACCTATTTCTACATATTACCGCATTATCAATCATTTTAATCGCAGCTGACGATAAAACAGATGTTGCTGTTAACGAAACTTCAGGTGAAATGCCGAAAAGGCGTGACTCACGCTGAGTTTAACCTTAATCTGTGAAATTCAGTGGGCTTTTCCTGGTGGGCTTCTCCTGGTTGCATCTCCTGCATTTATCGGCAGTTTATTCGTTACGCACAAAAACTGTAATTATCTATCATGGTGACTCTCTTCTTCATGTAGATGTAATTTATTTTCCTATTTGATAGGAAAAATCCATCCATACAGTACGTCACTTATGTAAGTAAAAAATTTATGTAAATCTTCTATGATAAAAGGTTTAAAAATGACAAACTTTTCCACCTAGCTGATGCAACAAATGTAGAATTGGACAAGCAACCAGACTTCAGAGCGCTGAACCATTCCATCCTCAGACTCAGATTCTAACAAAAAGTCCTTTGGGCATTACATAGTGTGAGCCTTTTCATGTGACACTTAGGTATTTGGCTCACATAACCTGTGTCAGGTAGTTTAGCTTTCAGTCATTTATGAGCCTGAGCAAAGATCAGTGGCATATAAGCAGTGTAGGTTTGTTAACTAAAATCTCAAAGCAGCAGGCTCAGCAACCGCAGGAACTGGTTTCAGGGGGGCCTTGATTGACTCGTTGGTTTGGTTTGGCTGGTTGAAGTTTGATTTTTTTCACAGTGAACATAGAGAGGATGGTATTTACAAAAAAAAAATGGCGAGTCTTCGTGAAAAGCTTCCATGGCCAACATAAACCTCAATAATCAGATACGCAAATGCAGGAAACACTTAGGATTGTGCTCATGAGGGTCTTCCTCATATTCTGCCCTCTACACGCTCACAACTTACCTGACCCTTGAGCTGTCACACTGAATACTAGAGGAAAGGTATTTTTTCTGAAGTAGTAATTAAGGTGAGGAAAGCGATGTAAAGGCTGCATCGTGTTCTTGTTTTTCCAGTCTCAGAAGACATCATCTGCTTTAACGATCATTAAAGCAGATGATGTGAGATAATCAGAAAGTCCTTTGATGCTCAGACTCTTCTAGGAGATTGTGATCAAAGGGACTCTGCCAAGAGCAGCAATGTTGAGGCCAATAGTTTTACGAGTACGAGGTGGAGATGGGGAGGTGGAGGGCATTAAAGCTAGTTCCATCTACTTCAAGCTGGAACTAGATGGATGGAGAGGGAGTCATTTTAAGGACAGCAGCTGAAGGTGATGGGCGACTCATGCAGGTGTGACAGAGTGAGAGGACGGATGAAACGACACCTGAGTGAATGCAGCTGATATCAAGTCGATGTACAAGACAATAAAACAGGTAATTGAGACTGAACATGTGTGACAGGTGAGGATAATAAAGTGGAACGAGAGGTAACTCTGGTCCAAGTGTGCAAGAGGATAGTCTTTCCGACTAAACTTTAAATAGATCTCAATTGATATGTACACAGCATTCAAACTTGGTGGAATATCTGAGAGGAACAACAACATAAGAACTGTTCAGACTACATTGGATATGACTTGGACCACTTCCCTCCAAAAACCCAAACGTATCTGATTCCTGGTGTGACGTCAGTGTGAACAGACAGAATCAGAATTCATGGCATTTTTCATAATTTGAGCACGGTCATATCAATATTATGTCATTAATGTTGGACAATGTCAAATACGGAGGACGGCAATGACAAATTGGGCACAAAGTAAAAAATTTTGCCTTCTTGCCCTCAGCCTACAGAGAAGATGGACCATCACCAATATTCAGGCTGTTTGGTATCGGCATAGCATAGATATTCTGTTCTTCCTCAACTTCTACATGTGGAATAATGCCACAGATCTGCTCATGGGTAGCAGGCGATGGAGAGAGTGTTTTTTTGGGAGAGCGTTCCAGAGAGAGCGGAAAACTGTGGAGAACGCCCCATCAACCCGTGTCTGGTGATTTGACCTGAGCGTCGGAGACCGGACTCAAAGGAACAGAAGCTGTGGGATAGAATGTGGCAGGGGATCATGTCCACTGTGAGGTCGGAAGAGCTCTGGTGACGGAGGGGCTTGTGAGCGATTTTGAATTGTATTTGTTGTGGAACCGACGAAGGCTCTTGAAGTGAAGGGTGATGTTAGTCCATGTGGATCAGAATTTAAACACAGCAGTTTATGAAGGAAGGAGACCTCAGACCACCATTACCCGTGGGCTAACAACTATGTAGTAAATCATTACCATTTGTTACTGAACACCCAGCTATGAATTATTACACTGTAATAAAACAAAAAAAAAATGTATGCATTTCATTATCATCACTGCCCTGAAAAGCTGCTGTAAACTTGTGACGAGAGATGGATCACTTATCTCTGTGATAATGAAGGTTTTAGGTAGCTGGCTTTTCTGCAATCTGTTAAAAGCAGCTCACCGGACCACCGACAGAAACAACTGAGCCTCACAGAGCCGGAGCAAATGGTGAATCGGTATCCTAGTCCAATAAGGGGCTGCCACTTATCCACCGTGGTCACATCACGGGACAATGAAGGGAAAGCAGGCTAGCAGAGTCTCATAACACTGTGACCGGCTGATGTTCCGCAGACCTTCCTTTTGAGAGGCTCAGAAGATCTCACATGTGATAATGCAGTGCAGTCAAAGAACAGACAAATGTATTTGGTTCAGCGTTTGCTGAGAATATTGCTTCGTTCATTATCTGTAATGGTTCACCCTCTGCAGGGTCACATGAGGCTGATGCCTGCCCCGTTAATTGCAGTGCGTCATGAACAAGTTCCAACACAAATCTGACATTAAGAGGCAAAGAACTATTCCTCTTTACTTTCTTACACTCGGGTAATTTGGAGTTACTAATTCACCTATTTTGCAAGTTTTTTTGGGCTGAGGGAGGAAACCGGAGAAACCAGAAGAAACCCAGACAGACAAAAAAAGGAACATGCATGATCCCTTTGTCTGCAGGGGAGTTCGTCGTCTGACTTCATGACTGGAAATAGTCGGGTTAAGAATGGATGACTTCAGTTACATTGGAGAGGAGCTTTAAAAGCGAGTTAAGACAATATGAGGCGGAATGTGAGTCACGTTTTATCATCATGATACATCTGTCCAGATGGCTAACTGGATTAGCTTCCATCTTGCTTCCATCTTGCTTCCGCAACTCCTAACTTGAGTTAGCTCAAGCTAACTTGAGTAGCTTCAGTCTTGCTTCCGTATTGGCAGCGTATGACGTCTTTGTTGTCGTTTTCTGTGCATGCGGGTCAGTTGAGGGCCTTGAACTGTCCAGACCGTGTGACACATTTTTTATTGGATTATTAGATTTTTTGTTTTTCTTCTAGAATATTGACAAATGCAAAATAATTTGCAGTCTGGATTTTGGTACCCTGTTTGGGTTTTTTGCAAGGCAGCTGAAGTTTTTTCCTGCCCTTTGTATCTTGTTTCTATAACAACATGTCCGAGCGTGACTCTTGGAGCTATCTTTCTTAATTGCTTTATTCCCGGGTCACAGAACAAACAGCAATCACAAGTGCAAAGAGTAGTTTACGAATAGTTGCAATGGCAGTTGACACTGCAAACGCTTCTGGTGAGGGGCGGGGCCAACTGGAAGGTGTGCTGAGAGCGGCTGGTGTGTTGGTTACAGTGAAAGCACAGTAAGGACTCTGACACCATGAAGGGTTATGAGGAAAGCATCGCCTTTTTGGGCCAGTGGGGACGTTTCCAGCAGATCGCCTTCTTCCTTCTCTGCGCCAGCTTTGTGCCAAATGGATTATGCATTTTCTCAATTGTCTTTGTGGGTCCCAGTGCCGACCATCACTGCCTGGTACCTGAAGATAACCTCATTCCAGAATGGAGCAACGCCACCATCCCAATAGAGGTAAAGGCATAAAGTGTAATATAATATTTCTCAATAAGCTTTGAAAGTTTAAAAAAAAAAACTCCAGAGAGCAAAAGCCTGCAGAAATATCCTGCTGACTCGTTATCGCTGCTGTGCCACCATTTCTCCAGGCACATATATATACGATATGACGGAAGAATAAATGACAGCCTAAATTATTCGCCTTTGCACGTCTGATTTAACATAAATCATTCCAAAAAGCGTCTTCAGGCAATTTTCCAATTGGTTGAAGGAAACAATCCTGACTCCTCCCGCCCCCCAATAAAGATCCTCTCCAAAATGATATGGCTGTGTGTTGGAGGCATTTCTAACGCTTGAATGAAGGTTACTCAAGTGCCACTGAATACTTCCTGTGCTTTATTCCAATTGTGAACAGAAGGCCAATTATCCTGCAATGATATTCTGTGAGATTGATTGTTCAATTAAGAAGTATAGCAGTTCTTATCATATATTAGTATTATTATTATTATTATTTTATTAGAATATTTTGATGTTCAGATGTGAAACTTTGGAGTTTATGGTCTGCCATTGCTCTTCAAAATCATCATCGTCATTCGCAGAAACAAAGTCAAAGTGCTTTACAGAGAAATGAATAATAAAACAAAATAAGACATTTAAACAAGTTTACCATTTCAAGAAGGTTATGTTGAAAAAAACAATAATGCATTAAAAGACGTGATGAGTTCACCTCCAGGAGGATTTTCTGGGAGCATAAATCCCAAAAGCTGCTTCACTCTTGATAAAACAGCCTCTTTAGGTGGAAAAACGTGAGGTTTGTGCTTCTCCAGGGACGCTAACGCCAACACCCGTGGTCCTAACCATGTTTTACTGTGTCTGACTGTGAGGTGGTGGACGGGAAGCAGGAGCTGAGCAGATGCAGAAGATACCGGCTGGACGTGGTGAGAAATCTCTCCGCTCAGGGACTCCTTCCCGGCAGAGACGTCAACCTGACCGACCTGGAGCAGGAGGGATGTGTGGACGGGTGGAGCTACAGCAAAGACATCTATCAGTCCACCATTGTCACCGACGTGAGCGATAACTTATACATGTGTTACTACTCACGTAGTATTTGTTGTTTATGGTTGTTCTTAGATTTGATAGGTGGTTACATTCACAGTAATGAGTCATTAATCGCGAGTGGAACACAGGATTTACTCTGTTGACAGAATGACACTGTCCCAGCTTATGAATGTACCTTTGAGCATTTCACGCAGGAACTGAAAGGTCTGAATGATTTTGTGGGATTTAGGGGAGTCTATGTAAATATTGTCCCACTATCGGAGTTTGTGCTGATTGTTATGTCAAAGGAAAGCTGGAAAAGCTCTAGTTAAGAGTAATTTTTTAAAGATTTCTGCTGAGTCAGCATAAAGCAACAAGCACTTTAACTGATATTTAACAAATTGCCCACCTAATAATTTGACTCTACATTCACGATTCCTCCAGTTTGACCTGGTGTGCAAAGAGCAGTGGAAGCAGCCGTTCACCTCCACTGTTTTCTTCCTGGGAGTTCTTTTTGGGTCCTTCTTCTCTGGCCAGTTTTCAGACAGGTAATGAATGATTATCATGTCATAAGATGATCGTGTATGTACACAAATGTTGTAAAAATGACTTTTACCCTTTTTCTTGCATCAGTTTTTTAAATTGAAATAATTTCAGTGAAGAGTTTTTCAAAATAGTGTAAGAATATTCTATAATCTCTGCTGTAGACTTTTATTTTGTAGGATACTCAGTACGTCAGTTACCTTTTATTGTACGTAAAAGTAATTCTCAGGTATTCTGTGATCTTTTCTCAGTTAAAATGTATTTTTTCTAGTGTTTTGTCACGTTTTGCTGCATCGTATTGTAATTAACTCTCACATTAAGTAGAAACTGCAGAGGTAAAACGTTGAATGTTATAATCAGTAATAGTTCTGTGTGATATGTAACTTTTTTTCTTTGTGCGTCTTCTCACTCCAGGTTTGGGAGGAAGCCCGTTCTCATCATCACCATGATCTCTCAGGCAGTTTTTAACTTTGTCCAAAGCTTTTCCCCGACGTGGATAGTGTTCTGCATTCTCTTCTTCATCACCGGGTTTTCACACACCTCCAACTACGTGACTGCTTTGGTGCTGGGTAAATATCCTCATTTTACTTTAACTTCTTGAAAAATTTAAATCATCATACACTAGACATTGATTTAGAATATTATAGAGACATTTTTTTGTGCTGTAGATGTCCCGTTGTCTCATAACGTCACTAATATCTTCACTTGTCTTGAGTTCTTCTCTCTCTCTTTATTTTTCTGCAGGCACTGAGATCTTCACCGGCAACGTCCGGGTCCTGTTCTCGTCTTTGGGTCTAAATGTTGCGTGTGCCATGGGTTACATGTTGCTTCCCCTCATTGCTTATTTCTTAAGAGACTGGAAACATCTGCTGTTTGTCTCCACCCTACCTAGCCTGATCCTCGTCCCCATCTGGTGGTAGGTTGAGCTCCTGCGTATGGTTTAGCTCACAGAGCAACATGAACGTCAGAAGGAAAAAATCATAGTTTGGTTTTTGAATAGAGAATTTAATTATTACTTATTATATTTTATTATCCACGGATCCCTGGGATGAGATGGAGAGTGTTTGTGGGGAAAGGGATGTTGTTTTGGGAGACTTTCTTGTCCTGCTGCCGCCGCCGCCACCCCAAACTGGAGTGACGGAGGAGAGTGTATGGATGGGTGGAGCCTGTTAATATAGCTGATATTTTGACTCACTCTTTCTCTACCTCTCTCCCGCACTCCCTCACTATCTCTCTCTCTCTCCCATGTCCTCTCTCTTACCCGCTCTCTCACTATTGCACCCCTCTGTCCCTCCCTTCTCTTTCTCTCTCCCTCTCTCTCTCTTCCAACCAAACTGGTCATGGCAGAAGACCATCCACCCACAGTAACCTCCGAATCTGTCGAAGGTTTCTGCCCCATTAGTTTTTTTTATCTCGCCACTGTCTCCATCTTCTTGCTTATGGAGGAATTTGTTGGATCTCTGTAGGATAAGGAAAAAAGAGTTTGGTATCTTTCTTGAAAGCACCTAAAGACAACGTTCTTTGTGAATTTGCGCTGAATAATTTGATTTGATTTGATTTGATCTTGCCTGAATCTTTCTCTTTCTCTGTTAAACACTGAGGCAGGTTCGTTCCCGAGTCTCCTCGCTGGCTACTCTCTCTGGGACGCGTGGAGGAAGCAGAGGCCGTAGTGAGAAAGATCGCTAGATTCAACAAAATTGATGCTCCCCCGGTCATCTTTGGAGCTTACAATGCAGACGTAAGCTTTGCGTACAGCACAAGGGTGTTGAGAACAATTAACTCACAGGTTCAGGGGTATAAAATGTAACGGAGATGATCCAGTAGTTGTTGAGATCAAATCAAACACAACAACGCGCTGCTGACTCAGAGTTTTTGTATCTTGCAGATAGATGAGACAAAGACGAGCCTTAAGAAGAACCACAACGTCTTCCATCTGGTGAAAACCACAAATATCAGAAACACAACCATCATTGTGTGTGTGGTCTGGTGAGTACGCGGTGCAAACCAGCACAGACTAGTCAATCTGGCCCATTAATCCAAAGTTCTTAATATAGGTTATCTCAAAAAGGCTCAAAGGATAGCTCCACTGTAACTTTGCTGGCCATTATACAAAGATATACTGTACTCTGAATCAGAATGTAAGATTGTGAACTCGTAGTTTGGTTTAATGTCCATCCGGGGAGCCCGCCTCGACACTTTTTCATATGAAGTAGATCATCAGCGCTGCCGGGTTGAAGGTATTCCGAAATCTATTTGGGCCCTGTGTCAAAAATATACTTATATTGACTAAATTGTCAGAATTGTGCCTTTAAACTAAGACTGAAAACGCCTGAGTTCATTAAGGATGTATGTGAAAGTATCCAAAACTGGGATTATCTAGCAACTAGTCTTGTTAGGGCGCTATGATCGCTATCGCGTAGAAGATCGTACTTCAAGCTGTGCCATGCGTGCTACGTGCTGCGTTCAACCAAATAATGGCTGTAAAGATGTTGGTATTGGATGCTCCTCTTTACAGCACCAAAGAAGTCGCCACTGCTTGGATAGAGTGAGCTCATAAGTCGGGTTCCCTCGCCACCTTGGGTGCATAGTGAATCAGACCTGTGATCCACTGGAACTGTCTCACCTTGGACAGCAGTGCCGTCTTAAGCGACTGTCCCTTAAGACTCGTTATCTCTAAGGACCAATATGGGCAGGCTGAAGAGAGTTGAGTATTTACTCGGGGTTACAGGTTGACACAGCAGGGTCCTGGAAGAAGCCCTGCGGCGATGGGCGGCCCCCTTAAAAACTGGGAAATGAGGATTCTGCAATTGGCAGAAAGCTTGATTTACGCCCCTCCTATGCAGATGCAATCATCTCTCTCGTCTGTATCTCTGTCTTCCTAGGTTCAGCGTGAGAATTGGTTATTACGGCTTGTCCCTGAACACATCCCAGCTTCACGCTGACCCCTACATCAGCTGCTTCCTCTCTGCGGCGATTGAGATACCAGCTTACGTTTCCATGTGGCTGGCTCTGAGATACATTCCACGACGTCTGACTGTCATCTGCATCCTGCTCACCTCAGCTCTGTCGGTGTACTTCATTCAGCTGGTGCCCCAAAGTACAAAACGCTTATTTCCAAACAAATATTTGGGAGAGAGAATAGATCGTAAAAGAGGTGGAATTACCTGAATTGACAATAACACTGTCGAAGTCCTGTATGTCAGTCCTGTACTAGAGTGACATCACTTTATGTAATTCTATTTATAGATGAATATGTTGCTTCCTACTTATGCGGAATATCTTTTTGTGATTTACGAAGTTGAAACAAATCTGCGAGTAGCTACGCAAATTTCCGCTAGACATTGGGGATAACCCAAATCATCTGAATCGTGCCATTCCCATCATCAAGGCTCACATTTGCTGGGAAGGCATCATTAGAAACCAGTTTAAGGCTTGTTTAGAATAAATGGAGGCCTCAAAGAAAGAAGGAAGCTTAACGGTGTGTTAAGCACAAGAAAACTAACAGCAAAGACCTCATAAAAGGAACCCTGAGTATTAAGACATGTAGGCCTTATTAGAACATTTGCATCAAATATATAACTTTGAAAGGAAAACTGCTCTGACATGTTGTAACTTAAATAAAATCAGAACAAATCCTTTCAGTCATGAGTCATTGTTGTTTACCAGCAAACAGATACTTCAAAATGTAACTGACCAAAGCTGTTTCTCATCTGAAGATGAAGTCTGTCCTCCTTTATTTCTTTAAAAAAAAATAAAAAGTCCAATAATGCGGTCTTAGAGGACACCGGCGCATTTCAGTTCCGTTAAAAGTTCCTTTTCCATTGGCAAGGAGGTCCTACTTCTCCAGTGAGCTTTAAATTAAAGTTGAAAACAAGGATAAAATGAAGCGCCCTCCTCATACGTAATACTGAGGCAGGACGGGCCTAATCTGAGGATCACGCCCAGCCTAGCTAGCATACACTGGCATGTCAACGAGCAGCAACTTAGAAAACTATTGTTCTGCTCGGCTTACATATCTCACTAAACAGGGGTGCCTTTAACACTCCGTAACATTTATCTGCTTCTAATATGATTTTCCTCCTTCGTCCCTCAACATTTGTATTTTTTTTAATTCTTTTTTTAATTTTTGCCATTTAGATGTATCGTATATGGCTGTCGCACTGGAGATGCTGGGTAAATTTGCGATCACCGCCGGAGCCGCCCTGATGTACGTCTACACAGCAGAGCTTTACCCAACGGTGATCCGGAACACCGCCACGGGAACTTGCAGCACCGTCGCAAGGGTGGGGAGCTGCATCGCACCGTTCGTTTTAAGTTTGAGTGAGTAAACCGGATTTTAACATCGATTATTCCCACATCTTTAAGCCGGGTTTAACTTTGACATAGGAACTAATATTCCCATTTTCACTCTACAGGTGTATACATTAAATTCCTTCC
Source organism: Lophius piscatorius (assembly GCA_009660295.1). Classification (NCBI taxonomy): domain Eukaryota; kingdom Metazoa; phylum Chordata; class Actinopteri; order Lophiiformes; family Lophiidae; genus Lophius; species Lophius piscatorius. The sequence goes on along the minus strand of VRLP01007253.1, from coordinate 12,661 downwards.
GTACATTATATTCGGGACAATGGCTCTTTTGTCAGCCTTCGCCGCTCTCTTCCTGCCAGAGACGTTTAGACGACCTCTTCCTCAAACTGTTAAAGAGATGCGTAAGAGAGAAAGGTGAGTTCCTGAAGAGTCCCAGTCATTTTTCACCATGGACATGTATGAAAACGCTGTCATCCGTCTTTGTAGTCATCTCATCAATGACACTGAAAAAGTGAAAAAGATTAATTGCAGCTTTTTTTTGTGGTTTCCCTCTTTGTTGAAAACAGAATCTAATAGTTTTATGTTTCCTCCCAACAGCATAAAGTGGCCATGCATGAATCGAAACAAGCATTCGGCACCGGGGGTCGTCCACGAGAGTCGACTCTGAGGGGCCTAAAAACAATACTTACGTTATATTTGTTATCCACTACCATTCCAATTTAATGTTTGCTTAACATTTTAATTTCTATTTAAAAATGTTTAATTTCTAATTGAATTACATGACATGTTTTTTCTAAGAAATTGAAATTAAAATGAAAATGAACGCTGATGTATAAATGTGTATTTAAAAAACAAACGTTATACCAAAAATATTCTTTATTCAAGTGTGAAAATGCATTTGAACACCACTAAAAGCCTAAATGGTCAGCTGTGTTTAAATTGTTGTAATAACATGAGAAGCTTCATTATAATTGCTTGTAAACTTGTTAACGTTTATATTTTTAATATATATATTTACAACAGTGTACGGACGATTCTCATCACTCTAAGGTGTTTTTATATTCTTTTTCACTTTTGTGACGCTATTTAAGAGACTTATTGTATTTGAAAAACTCTTATTTTCTTATGATGTTGAAGACACATGGTGTGTGTATGTGTGTGTGTTTGTGTGTGTGTGTTTAGTTTTCTGTTTTATTTTGACAGATTTACTTATATATATTTGATCTAACTGCACAGTTCCTGGTCTAATCTAGTTTTTTACGCCATGTTCCGTGTTTACCCTGGTTTGTACTTCCTCTCTGTCCCTTCTTGTCTGGATCACCTGTCTCATATGTTTTGCTCTCTTTGTTCTTCACCTGTCTTCCTCTTTTAGGCAACGTTCACACTTCAGGTAAAATGTAGCCCCGTTCTGATTTCTTGCTCAGATGTGACTTTGTCATGTCAGCGTGAACAGCACAAATCACATGGGATCAGATCTTTTCCCGTTCCCAATCTTCCATATAAGGTCCTAAATCAGACAAGGGTCTGAGATCTTGCAAAGCGACCTTAGTCCGAACCGTCAGATCGGAATTCATCCGACTTTGACATTGATATTCGTCACAAAGCTGCACCGGCGGGAGTCACTCTTTCATGTGAAAACATCATTATAAAGACAGTAAACATCACTAAAACATTATAAGCATCACTATAAATACTATAAACATCACTATAAACATCACTATAAACACTATAAACACTATAAATATCACTATAAATACTATAATCATCACTTTAAACATTATAATCATCACTTTAAACATTATAAGCATCAGTTTAAACATTATAATCATCACTATAAACATCACTATAAACATCACTATAAACGTCACTATAAACCCTATACGCATCACTATAAACACTATAAATATCACTATAACATTATAAACATCACTATAAACATCATTATAAACACTATAAATATCACTATAACATCATAAACATCACTATAAACATCACTATAAACACTAAAAAACATCACTATAAACATCACTTTAAACATTATAATCATCACTATAAACACTATAAACATCACTATAAACATCACTATAAACACTATAAACATCACTATAAATATCACTATAAACACTATAAATATCACTAACATTATAAACATCAGTATAAACACTATAAACATCAGTATAAACACTAAACATCACTATAAATATCACTATAAACATTATAAACATCACTATAAACACTATAAACACTATAAATATCACTATAACACTATAAACATTACTATAAACACTGTAAACATCACTATAAACACTATAAACACTATAAATATCACTATAAAAATTATAAATATGCCCACTAATGTGTGTTCACATTTTTGTGAATGTAATTATCTGGTTTGGTCTCTAAATAGATCATATCTATATATATATTTATATCAAAAGCCTTTATTTTTCTATCAAAAAAGATTGGGGTGGGTATCAGGAGAGCGTAACTGCAGTTCCAGTTGTCGACGAAAGGTGTCAGTGTGAGACTATGGGTTACCCCAGAGACAGCAGTCTGAGCGCGTGCAGCCGTTTCTCCTCACAATCGCGTGCGATTGGCGGGAACAAGTCACGACTGTCCGTCTCATCATTTTTTCCCGAATTACAGGTTAGTTATGTACCAACATCTCACAAGATTTAGGGTAATTGATAATCAAAGTTTAGTTAACAATGATTGAGAGTTAAACAGGAAAGTGAGCGCTGAGAAAGTTTTTCTTGGCAGTAAATATTTTCACGAGTGACTAATTGACAGGTCCGTTCGTTCCCTATGTTAGCAGAGATGCTAAATGTAAGAAGTTACTTTGGGCCACATATCTCCACGACTCTGATTACTGTAAAATATGGTTTGACGCCAGAATAATCTATCATGATGTATATTTAATTTTGGTTGTGTTAGAAGCTGGTCCATCAGAAAAGTTATTCTTTGAAACGTCTAGTACTGTTAAACAACCGTCCAGGGACGCTTATAGTATCTGAGTGTCAATGCATTTATGATACCAAAATATGTTGAATCTTTGACAAAAGAATGTAGAGGTGTGTTGATAGACTAGAGCACTTGTATTTTAGTTTGAAGTTGTTGGTTCATGTTATACTAACATGAAAATGTTAGGGTCAACAGGATATCTACATTTGACATGGGACTAAGGAACCAGTAGAGCGCTTGGATTGACGTCACTACTGAACGATAACCTTATATGTGATGAGTAACAGCCTTCATGTGTGGCTTTGGACCCGAGGTGTCCTGCGGAATGGACTTGGCATTTCACTGTTTCACTCGCATCATTGTGTCAATTCTCCTCAAAAGTAAAACACATGTTAATGCCAATAGTCCACTCTTTAAACAATGTAAATCTGGCAAGCACAACCACTATAAATGTGAATATAAAGACAATTCTGTCATAGAATCGTGCAGAACTGTTGAATCAGCACCACCCATCAGTAGCTGGGTTTAAAGATTTTGAGTTATCTGTTATAATGATTGATGATCTAACAGGTGGCGTTGTGATTACCGGGGTTAATTGGCTCAGAGCTTAACTTATCCTGCTTTTAAGCAACGTAAAAAACCCTGAGTTTCCCCATCTCAGGCTTAATTAACTCTTACTCTCTGTCCTACGCTGGACGAAATGGCAAACGCACTGTTAACGTCAGTATGACATCATGATCATGCTGCTAATAAAGAACATATCTTCATCAATTTCCCAACACATGCACTCTGCAAAAGCCACAATATTTATATTGTGGCCTAGTATAGATTAATATTTGTATTTATATTTTCATTTCATTATTCTGTTATATTGATCCGTATGGTCTTTGCTGCTGTATCCCTGCAATTTCCCCGTTGTGGGACTAATAAAGGTTTATCTCATCTTATCTTAAATCTTGATAGTGACTAAATATGTAACGGAGCCAAGACACAGGTCTAAATATTTTTACGATTCCTCTGTAATTTGCTCTGCTGTGGCTTTCACTGATCATTACAATGTGCTTATTTAAAAAAAAAAAAATCTTTTTCTCTTTGCACAAGAATGTTCAAACTTTCCCCTGTTAAAAGGCTAATAAACCCTCCTTTATTGTTAGCGTCTGAACCCTGATTCAGAAACTTAGACAAGCAGCATAAATGTTGAACTGGTGACCAATGAGAATCATCTTAAGTGGCGTGACACAATCTGACCCTTTCAACCAGAAAGCCTTTAAGGACATTATAGAAAATGTGAAAACCTCCGGCTGCCCCAACAACATCCTAAAAAAAAAATAATCACTGTTTTTGTTCATTCAACACAGAAGCCATGACTATTAATGGTAAAATCTAAATACGATACTTATAACCAGTTACTGGTCTATATCTAGTATCCTGTTTTAAGTCATTTATAAACCTGTTCCTCAACAGCTGGACAACATCCTCACCTTAAACTGTCTCACCTTTCAAGGTTTCCAAACTACTTCACAGCACTGAGACTGTTCCTCGGAAGGCCAAGAAATCAATGTTTACACTAATGGTGGCAAAATATCACTCTTGCTATTACTGTACACTTTTAGCTATGGGTGATATGGGCAATGGCCGAGGGCCGCATCTTGCCAAAGGGGGCGGCATAGAGCAGGCATTAATCAAAAAAAATTCTGAATGGTGACATCACTCATCGGTTTCCTATCAGACTTGATCAGAGTGGCCGCCTCTCTAGTATGTGAGCAGACAGGAATCCCACAGTAAGAGGTGGGAGTTGGGGAGGACATATTTAAAAAAGGCCGGAATTGGAAATAACCATCTGTGTATAGTCAGTTATAGGTCCAGCTAGCAATTCTTGCAGCGGTCCAGTTGGCCAATGCTGTGGATACTAGACTCTCTGGCAACATCGACACTTGGCCTTACAGTCCCCTAGTGCGTGTATGGCCCACTTCCCCAGAAACTATCCGAAGACTTTATTTTCCAATATTCCAATCCACCATTCCGGAGAAACAATTCACCTCATTGCCTAAGTGCCTTCGCTCCAGATTCCAAGTTGGTGGAGATCCATCCAATTACAGGTGTATGGCCAACTTCTTTTTTGCTCTCTGTTCTGGACTTTCAGTCAACACCTGTCCAACATCTGTTCTAGACCAACCGTTGGCAGATCCACCAACACCTGAAACTTATTCTCTTGCCTCAGTGGTGCTTGCAAACATGATGTCTGCAGACGTCTGCTCTTGGCTTCCTGTCAGGTGTGGATCTAGTTGGGGGTGGTGCCGCTTCACTCTACCCCAAACTTCCACTTGGCAGTAGACCCACTAATCCTTGTTGTGATTTGGTCTACAGCCCCTTTCAACCTACACCCACCTTCAACTTGTCATCTTTTGCTCTGCAGCCAAGCTCAACTCAGGCTCTGATGTCATCAACGGCCTCCAGAGTAATCTCACCTTCCAGGTTGGCCTCCACGAGGGTCTTGAGACACTTCTGAAGGGTTCCACACTCATCATCACGATCAGCCCGAGGAATAGTGACCTCTTGCCGAACCTCGGGACAAGATTCATCTTTGTCATCTTTCATCTTTAAGATCTATCATACAGAACATTTCATTCTCTCTACTGGTACATATTTTACCCTTTAGCCTTTGACCCAATTTATTTGGGATAAATAATGTGTACATGGTTTCACGTGATTATATTTATATTTTATTCTCTTGGGGGAGCTTCTTTTTTTTTACACAGAAACAGTTTTTTCGGACATAAATTCCTAACCACTGTTCCAGTTTAGTCCAAATTTGGTGTATATGAATAAACATTTGGAGATCTGTCTCGTATACATCACATTTTACTCTTATAGCTCGTATTTTACCCACTTTTTGGCAAAAAAAAAATGCTGTGGACATCTAATTTTAGGAGTTCAATCAGGGGAATAGCTTGTACATACAAAGCAGGGGATTTAGGGACTTTTCTGGAATATACACTTGCTTTCATTGACATCAGCGCAGGTGTAGTTGTAATTTTGATGTCTATCTTGTATATTTGCGATGTTGTCATGGACCACTGACTGCATACTGGTACGTAGGTGTTTGTTCCACTATATTGTTCCTTGTTCCATCGACCACCTTTGTGTTTCTCCCTTTTCTTCTCACTTTCTCCCCCCGAGCCCCCTTTCCAGTCTGGTCGCCTCATCAACTAATAACACGTAATAATAACAAATAAAATGCAGTTCAGGCAACCGGAGGAATGTGACAGACTTTTCCTATTCAGACTGAATTCTGTCTGGCACTGCAAGGCCGCCAGATCCTCATTCTGAACGCCGTCCAGAGGCAGCCGGACCCAACATGTTTAAAAAACAAATAACAAAACATCATCATTATTAGATTTAACTCAAGTCCACTTTATCAGTTCCCAGCATCCACATTGGAACTTGAGGCTATAACACAGTTGTACTTAAGTCATAAACTTCCTCACCCTCTTCCAAACCTGACTTTTATGTTCTTTCGTTTTCCCCGGTTAGCCCGCGGTACTGATTGTGTTCTGTGTCTGTCTCCATGTCCTCTCCGGTTCAGCCGGTACTAATCGCTGCTTCCTCCACGGATACCTCCACATGAGGAGCATCTCTGAAGAACACCATCATGTTCTCCCCCATAGTGAGTGAGTGAGTGAGTGAGTGAGTGAGTGAGTGAGTGAGTGAGTGAGTGAGTGAGTGAGTGAGTGAGTGAGTGAGAGTTTAAGTCTCCACACCTTGTTCACATCTTCAGGCTTATCTAACTGTAAACTTCTACAGTTTCTGCTTTCCTTCATTCCTGTTTGCATTCTAGATGTGCAGCACTGATATTTACAAAGTCGGCTGTTATTATTCTCATCGTGTTCCAAACATCTGCTTTGTTACAGCATTGGCTCTAATATCTCTGTTTTTCTGACATATTTCTTTTTTAGACTGCTGGTTGCTCTCTTTTATCCCGGACCAGTGTTTTCGAGTTTCTGGTGAGTTTCTAATTATGTAAATGTCTCTTTTGTCCATTTCATCTTTTTCATCTTTTTGTGGTTTCCTCCTGCACTTCTTGGCAAAGTCTCTTCTTCTCTTCTTCTGATTAGACGATGCCTGCAACAAACTTTGTGTTTGTATTCCTCCACATCTGTTATAAAAATATATTTATATCTGGACTCTTCACTTAAAATGCATTCTAGTCTGCTCCAACTTCTATCTTAATGCTTTGATTCCACTATTTTGATGTATCTCTGTTCCTACAAAGTAAAGAACTGAGCTGTTTGATGAAATCAAAAAATACTTAAACAAGTAACACTTAATTAAATAGAGTATTAACAACTTAAATCAATAAGTTGGGATGAAAATACTACATTTAGGTTGTACGTTCATAATTATTTGTCCTTTTTAAAGTGCATAATTGACCCCAAAAGCATAAAAAAGAGAAATTCAACCTTTGCATATCCTTCAAATCTCTTTTCATAAACTTTCTTTCATGTTTTTACCTTAAAGAAAAACAGGTTTGTTTTCTTATTGGTGCACAAATCAGACATCATTTGATTTCTGCTGTTCTTTTAAGACAGTTACTAAACACTATAAAACGGTTTTTGGTGATGTGAAAACTGATTTCCAGTTGTGACACAATTAAATTAAATTAAGTATTTTCACTTAAATTTTCGACGCAGTTATACTTCATTCAATTGAGGGTTACCACTGAACATTCTTTTTTTTTTTTACAGTGTGCCTTGGTTATTATTGGATAATAGTCATTTCCAGCAGATTAGTGCAAAACTTCCTTCTTACTTGTAATTATATGACGTGGATGTTGAGTCACAAAAGTACATTATGGCCAAACAGGAAGCATGTCTGATAAATTAGATTAAGTGTTTAAATTATTGGGCACTGGCAATAACTAATACTATGAAGAGCCAGCAGCACATGACTTAAATATTACAAGTTAGTGTTTCCAGAATACCTCTCTGCTGCTCTCGTAGCAGCTTGCTGTAGGTGTAGATTAATCAAATATCCTATAAATACTCAATGATACCATGTGATTGGTGCCCTCCCCTTGAATTAACACTGCTTGATATTTGATTTTAGGATATTGTATATTGCATATTGTTTGTTTGTTTTGTTATGTGCATAGTTCATGCTCAGGGGAACATATTGTATTTTATTTTATTTATGTTTTCTTTTTATAGCGGTGGGAGATTATTTCCTGCACTCTTGTTTACTGTGTTGGTTGATGTATCTTGTGGTCCTGACTGCAAGCCAGGTTTCCATCTGAGTTAACAGATGACTGAACTGAAACGAACTGGCCTCTAAAAATTCTCCGCATCTAAATCCTATCCTGCTTGATACCACTGCTCACCATCAGAGGTCTTTGTCCATGACTTGATGGGTTGGAGGCGATTTGGTATATATATAAAGTATATAAATGTTCCTGCTCTAATCAGGGTGTGGCTGTAGGCGGCAGTCCCTTTCATCAGCCGGGCCTCACTGCTACCATTGAAGGGGTCTCCAGGCATCATCCTCCAGAGGCCCGTGTCCCTACATGTGAGCCTTGATGTCAGCTAGAAAGCTCCTGTTTCAGTTCTCCATTGTGGATGACTTGACATTCCTTCATGAGTTGCTGGAGATAAATCCACAATTGGGTTATCTGGTTCGTATCGTATCAGCCTGTCACAATGTTTTGATGGAGTAGTGCCAGGCGAACTCGCTCTTGCCATGTGATTTTTATAAGGAGATAATTGGCTCAGCTCATGGTTGAACCACAGTCCTCAGCCAAGGAACTCCATCATCAAACCTGGCCTGTGTGCTTCAGGCTCTTTATAGTTCCCAAACTGAGCCTCTACACATAAACATTTTTCAAGTTAGACTGTTGCTTCTCTGTTTTGTCTCTACTAAGTAGGTTCACGTACTATCTATCGGCCATAAATAAGACATCATTATTATATATTTGAAACTGCGGCTTCCACTGGATGGCTGATGGTTGTCCCCCTGGTTTACTATAGTAGTTGACCTACTTCGCTACAGATTTTAGGGCACATTAGACCAGTGCTTCTGTTTATAAATTAAGTGGTATACTATATATAAGTATAAATACTTGTGTATAGAGTGGACACTTTTATAACACCAAAAAGGAGGACACTGTGAATGATTCAGAAAATAATGGTTAGCAATTTTGGAGAAAATCTAGTATTACATTATTTTTGACTAAATACCTCGATCTCGATATGTGACATAATTCCCTCTCTATTATCGATTTGATATTGCCATTAAAACATCTACAAATGGCTCCTTCAAAAATACTTTTACTTAAGATTCTTGCTATATACTACATTATACTACATTACATTTGAACACATCTTGATGGTGATGAAGTTACAATTCTGCTTCGCCAGAAACTGGTTGACTCTTAATAGACATTGAACGCATCATGCAGCATCTCAATGCAACAGCTGCTGACAATGGCGACAGTTAGCTCTCCTGCTGATCTCAGCAGTGAACGTTTGTTTGATTTGAATTGTTGTTCACACTTTAGCGTTATCAGACTGGCTGGTGGCTTATAGAAATATAGAAATAAAGTAAGAATATGATAACCCACTGCACCACATGAACTCAAAAGGGAACAAATGAGGGTCCGGCTCAAGGCAGCGCCGGAGGACGGACAGTGTTTTGAATCCGGATGGTGCGGCCTAAAACAGGACACATGGACCCCCTATTTGTGAATCTTAAGAGTTCCACAAGCTTGAAAATTCGTGTCAGCTCACCTCATGTAGAAGAAAAACAGTGACCATTCCGAATGAGAAGTGTCCAGTATTCCAGATTCAACTTTTTGGCCATTTTGAGTACGCAATCCAGGTACTTAAAAGTGTACTATATTTTTGAAATACTTGTTTGTGTTCACACACAAGCTCTTGAAATTCACACACTATAAAATTAAGTACACTAATATATAGTATACCAATTAGTGTTCAAAATGAAGTAGTGGTTGGAGGGAGCAGGTGGAGGAAAACCTGGAGAGGTTGAGGCATGTGCTGGAGAGAAGACGAATGAAGGTCAGTCGGAATAAGGCCGGAATACATGTGTGAATGAAAGGGAGGAAGGTGGAGAACGATGAAGTAGTAGAGGTGGAGAAGGTGCAAGACTTTAAATACTTGGGCTCAAAGAAGAGTGTGAGGAGTTAACTGTGACAGAAGAGTAGCAGCAGGAGTGAAGGGAAAGGTTTCCAAGATGGTGGTGAGGGCAGCTCTGCTGGGTGGTTTACAGACGGTGGTTCTGACCAGAAGACAGGAGGCAGAGTTGAAGATGTTCAGATGATTTCTGGGAGTGAGGAAGATGGACAGGATTAGAAAGGAGAACATCAGAGGGAGAGCCCATGTTAGACATCTTGGAGAAAATAAGGGAGGCCAGATTGAAATAGTTTGAACCTGTGAAGTGGAGGGATAGGAGGGACAGGAGAAAAAATTGAAGACCAAAGTGGAGGTATCTGGTATCTGGATATGGTGAGAGAGGACATGCAGTTGGTGAGTGTGACAGAGGAAGAGGCAGAGGACAAGGCGAGATGGAAACATATGATTTGCTGTAGCGACCGCTAAAGGGAAGAGCCCAAAGAAGATGAAGTGAGTTTGAATTCACATAATAACTCAAACTGGATCGAGGTTGAATATGGAGGAAGGTTATGTGAGAAACAGCACTGCGAGCCCCAATGAGAAGAGGAATATTATTTAAGGTCTCACATACGCACACAAACAAATGCAGAATTTATTGTTCATAGACAGCTTTGAATACAACTTTCAATGTTTTGCTATATTAGCCAGTATTTATTTATCGTGAGATGTAGCTTTACAGAAGTGTGGGAAGGCTTCATAAATGCAAGTGTATCAACAGTGTGTCATAGTTTATTGAAAATTATCCAGAGACCACCATCATCATCATCATCCTACGATCTTAACACAGTTTAAAGTCACCATAAAGCTGAACTAGCATCATAATTATTTAATTTTACATTCATGAATCTTCCAGTTTGACCTGGTGTGCGGTCACCAGAAACCGTAACAACCCTAACCGTAAGCTACTGGGAATTCTTTTGGGATCGTTCATCTCAGACCAGATCTCAGACATTTAGCGAAATTACACTAAATCCATACAGCTCTGAATATGACATTTGAAAGTCATTGATAATATTACTTTTTTCTTTTTTTTTTGCTTAACTTGTTTCTCTTTTCATTATGGCTTTTTCTTCAAGAAAATCAGGCATAATTTCAAGAATTAAACAGAAATTGACTAGCATTCACTTTACCAAGGTTTTGGTCCTCTGGCGGGAGCAGACTAGTGGGTGTCCATATGACTTTGAGTAGTCTGTTGCCTTTGTTTGTGACAGTTGTAGGCTTTTGCTTCTTTGTAGTCACGGATATCCCTTTCATATATTTAAAACATCCCATGATGCCAACATGCTTACAAAGATTTTCCAGCAACAAGCCTCGATTGAACAACTCAATAACGGAGTTTTTTAGTATTTGGAAAGTCCAGAAGAGTTGAAGAATTGAATAGTTTTATCTTCATTCAACCCTGGCGTTAGCTGGATCAGCCAACAGCTGCAAATGTTGTATAAGATGGGAGCTATTCCAGAGTCACGTGATTTTGGCTGCACGCACTCATGAGAAACTTTCCCTCAAGATCTTTGGTCTGACATTCTGGGGAGGCGTGCAAACAACAACTAACAACGTATGAAACCTTAAACCATAGCTATAACAGCTGCTACAGAGGTCTGGTACCAAGCATTTCACTCAGGAGCTGGATATTATGTGACATACGTAGTTGTTCTCCAAAGATTTGTCAACAGATTGATGAGTGAAATACATTTTTTCCTCTTAAAAATCCTCTTAGCCCTTAATATCCTGGTCTGGTTCTGTAATTGTTTTTGTATTTGTACGAATAGTCACGAGTCTGGTGACGGTGTTCCATCGCCCAGAAGTCTCCAGGCGATGGAACACTTCCAGGAACAGGTAGTTTGGCAGAACAGGTGGTTTGTTTCAATCCAGGAACAGGTAGTTTGGTAGAACAGGTGGTTTGTTTCATTCCAGGAACAGGTAGAACAGGTGGTTGGTTTCATTCCAGGAACAGGTAGTTTGGTAGAACAGGTGGTTGGTTTCATTCCAGGAACAGGTAGTTTGGTAGAACAGGTGGTCTTTTTCATCGTTTCTGTTTGTTCATCGTTGATGTCAGTTTGTTTATCCGTCTTGTTCATCACTGCCCCCGAGACACTTTCACCAAAAGCTGCTGTTGATCACCTTCTGCGTTTGATAGCTATTTCTGGGCATCATGTCCATGAAAATAACGGCTACTTTCGTCCTCTGTGCGTCTCGTCCATGGCTAACGGCTAATAACGGGCTAGTCGCCACGACTGGCATGACGATGAATTATTCCGTCACCCAACTGATGAAGTTCAACAACTGCAACACTCCGTTGTGCATATCGGTTATTAAACAAACTTGGACTCCTTCGCCGGCCCCGTTACTTTCACAGAAGTTGCCGTTCTAAGTTTGTTTACTCCCGCTCCGATAACTCCATTCCGTCCTTTCGGTCTGACGGGCGCACCGTCACGTCTCAGAACAAATCATGCTTCATACATGACCACATCCTGGAGAAGTGTCTGGACGTTATGTGCCTTACAGAAACCTGGCAACAACCAGATGATTTTTCTGTCCTGAATGAGAACTGTCCCGCCGGTTACTGTTACCTCCAGAAAGCCCGCAGCACTGGTCGTGGTGGTGGTCTGTCTGTCATCTACCGCAGTGATTTGGACTTGTCTCCACTGCCGTTGCCAGAGATCTCTTCTTTTGAATGCCTGGCATTTAATTGTAAGGCCCCCTTTCTCCATGACCATACTTCTAATCTACCGGCCACCCAAACCAAACCCAGCCTTCATCTCTGAGATGTACAACCTTTTGTCGACATTTTGCACAACCTCTGCCGATATTATAGTTCT